>JACCIC010000005.1:7392500-7665000 GCA_018907035.1 Sycobia sp. Sy_11
AATAGTCAAAATTCTAAATCTCAAATAATCACAAAATAACGTTACAGTATCGACGAGAAATATGAGGGAGCGACTAAAACCGTAAAAATAAAAAACCTTTGGCAACTTCGACCGAATGGTACTTTTATATATATATATATATATAGAATACAGGCTGTCAGCAATGGCGTATCGATCTACTTCGCACGGTACACACTGCTTGCTTGTCCAAAAGCTCTAGCGCTGTAAGGAAGCGGTCGTTGTCCTCGTGCCGCGATTATTGTGCGTGGATCAAGGCTAGCCGGAGCGGTTTCTGCACGTGTGTGCGATAGTCGCTGTATAGGTGTGCGCAAATGGCCGCACACATGAAAAACTTTCGCGAGACTGTTTCCCCCTTTTGACGCTTGCGCGGAACGGCAGTAGGCGCGGGCGCGCGTGGTGCTGAGCATCCACGAGCTTTGTTCGATGATCTATATTTCGGTATGGAAGAAGAGGTGACGGTATTCAAAGTAGGTGACTACCCGTCACACGTGCGATCATGATTTATATTGCAAACTGTCGAGGATCGAGGACGAGAGCAAGAAAGAGCTATTCTTGCCTCTAGCAGGCTCATTGTCTATGATGTTGCATTTCTCCTCCCTCTTGCTCTTTCATTCTATAATACTAATATCGAATGTTCGATTTGTAATATTTTAAAGCTGGCCAAAAATAGTTTTTGAGAAGAAAAAATCTCTTTTCTATCTCTGTATATCCCTTTATATGTTGTTTAAAAAAACATTTATCTATTTATCATGCCCTAAACTTGATTTTCTATTAATAAAAATGACAATTTTATCCATTTCCAAAAAATACTATATTGATTCCAATGCTTTATGACTAAAACTATTAAAAAATATTACAATTTAAATTACAAAAAATGTTTTTTGATTTATATATAAAGTATAAAGTTCTAAAATTATTCACGCTTAAAATGAAAAGTTTCATTGAAAAATAATTTTTTAAAGTATATATAAGGCAGTTTGCAAACGTGAACAAAATTCCTTATACAATTTTAATGTTTTCATTTTTTTTTTATCTGCAAAAGCAGCATTTAACACTGATAATCATCGATATGACCATTACCTACGAATGTTTTAAGATTAATTTTAGATTTTCAAATGAATTTGAAAAAAATTGAAGTTTTACCGAATACTAAACATATAATACACAATTGTATCGAAATTCTATTGACCATGAGTAACTACTAAAACATTATTTTTCTTCATTCTAACCTATAAATTGCACCTACACATTGCTTTCTCTTCTAATGAGGAAAAATTCTGCCCAATATTATTTAATTATTCTGCCCAATTTTACTCAATACGAAAGGGCATCTTTACAACCGTATGATTCAACTCGGGCCTTAAACCTCTCGTTTTGTAAATAAAGTCTATCCGTACCTGGTAAGAAATCTATTATATTTAAAATCAACCTATGTAGAAATACCTACCACTTTTAAAATATGTTTAAAAATTAACAAAACAGTAAATAACAGTAAAATTTTACATCTAAACTGATAAATATTGTTATCAGTCCTTATAAAAACTGTTGATTGTTATCAAATCTTATTCAAATTTTATACAAAGCTTTTCATGAATTTTGTAACTATCTTCAGGAGGGAGGGTTCAAAGACCACGTTGGAGCTACGTATGAGGGACAAAACGCAGCACTGATATCATACGACATTAATAGAATTAATATAAATAATATAAATCTAAATTAACACAAGAAAATTGTTCTCATTTATCATGCTTTATATTTAATATCAGAGTGTGATATTCGTTTTTTAAATTATTAGAAGTAAGATCAAAAGTTTATTTTTAAGAAAAGAAACTTTGTGTCCACCATTGATAACCATTAAGGTGGTTAGAAACAAAGATAAAAATAAAAATTGACTTCTAAAGTAGTTCTGTGAAAAGTTAATTTTTTTTAATTTTAATATCAAAGTGGGTAGATTAAAATTCTTAATTAAAAAAAAGAAATAGAATTTGGTATCTGATTGGTACAATAATTATTTTTTCAGACAGTAAAAATTTATGAATTTTACAATAATATTTCTTTAATAAATATATTTATTTAAATATTTAACGAAATAAACATTCTTACTTCTATAATTTGAACTTTTTCTTGCGATTTATGGTTTTAGTACGTTTTTGAATATTGAACTTTAATAAATAACATTTTATCTTGATAAATTAAGTACTTTCGACAAATAAGCGTTATATTAATAATACGTTTCAATTCATAAAAAAGTATTTTGAATAAATGAACTATGAAATTTCAAATATGTCAGAGTAATGCAGCTTTTCAAAGACAGTCGAATGAAAGCTCATAACTACAAGTCAGAAATACTAGAAATTTGCGAGAAGCACGTAGCAGTGCTTATACGAAAAAGCTCGTGTAAATACGGTCTATTCTGTTCTACAAGTCGACTGGTTACAATTAGTAGAAACGCTAAAAAATGTCCTACTGGAAGCAAATGCTTATTGTTCACATTTTCGTGTAAATTGCAAGCATACTTCAAGTATACCTTACTTATACGAGAAATTCCCGCAGTAATAAAATAATACTTCCAATAATATAAATGATTACAAGAAAGATAAATAAAAAAATATGGCAATTTGTGTAAAAATTCGTGCAAAAGAAGTTTAATATTCGACAGGCTAAAGCTTAGCTCTAGTCTCAAATAATCCAGAGACTCACCTGCACGTCGAAGTGACCAGTTGTGTCCTGTGGCTGAGGAGGACCTTGCTGTTGCTGCTGCTGCTGCTGAGACGGGGGCGGGCCTTGAGGCGGCCCTTGACCGCCGAACAGCTGTGCAGCATGTGAGTGCGGATGCTGTAGATGGTGCGTCGGCGGTGCTTGATGGTGTTGAAGATGGTGGGGTGGCGCGGGCGCAAAAGCGGTCATAAAGTGCTCTTCGCTGCTACCTATCACATCTACTCCGGGTTTCAGCAAGACTACTCCACCAGCGCCTGTGCTCACAGCTAGGGTCGCATTTTTCTGGAACTCCTCTTCGCCGGGCGATGGTTGCCTACTGCCCGGAGTGCGGCTAAAACATTTTCAATCATTTACATAAATAACGGTATATTTATATTATATTATTAAAATTACTTGAAAAATCATCCACTGAGAATAATTGATTTATTTCACTGACTCAATGCTCAATAAGTAGTAGCACTTTTAATATTTAATCTTGATTCAAGCTACAGATTCAAGGTAGCTTAGATATCAGTAATACATAATAATCTATTATCCTTTTTTTAAAAAAGTGCTTTAATTTACATTCTATGCGGTAACGCGTTTATACCTTATTAACTGTTATTTTTAAACCAGTATTATCCTTATTATCATACGAGTAATCGATATAAGTCTTTTTTAATTATATATATATATATATATATATATATATATATATATAGTCTATTTAGGGTAGGATAAATGATTTATTTTAGAGAAATTTGTTGAAAATACGGGCGATTTATTAAGCATACTTGTTCAAAATAGATAAAAATGAGTTTGAAAATTGTAAATTTTCTTTAATAAAATTAATTTTTCTCCTTAGATGTAAGAAATCAAATATTTTCTAGAACAAATGGATAATAAATTAGGATATATATAATGTAATTATTGGAATTTTAATTCCACCCTCCCAAGATAAATTGGTGGAGCGGGCGTTTAGATCGTCTAAATATTTCTAATTTACTATAAATGCATTTCTGATTCTACGGTGGTCATTATAGTTGTGATTGTCATTATGATAGTACTATAAGACGATGATATGTTTTTTAGTTAATATTCCACCTACGTTGGCCAAGAACAATCAATAAATATGAAACATCAACGTATAAATTATGACACCAATAAAAATATTTTAATAAATATTCTTTGGTAGTTATCTTATTTGTTTAATGTAATTTATTTTTAACTGATTTTATTTTTTAAATTTATATTTAAAATTACATAATAAAACAACTTTTTTGTGGAAATCATAATCAAGTTTTGTATATACATTGAAAATTTGAATTTTACTTCTATACTTTAAACTAGAATATAAAAGAACAAAATGATTTTTCAAGTAAATTTTTTACGTATACATATGACCGATATAATGTGGGATATTTGTAGTTAATGAAATCTGTATTTAACGAAATGGCCGGGCATTGTATAGAAAGTCTAATATTTTCGATCAATGTATATTAGTATATAATTAGTATATGTATTTCATCGACATTGTCCAAAAATTTTCTAAAACATCCACGGATCGTTACACAATGTCGTATAGCGCGAAAAAGAATTCATGTATCATTAACGTGTTGATTATATAAAATACAATTGCTTCATTAATAAAGGTCACTATAATATTTTTTAGCTACCTTCTACATATATCTATACAATGACCAAAAATGATTGTATTGCAGATTGTATTATTCTGTAATCTTATAATTTTATAAAATAATTTTATCGATTCGTTTAAAAAATGTAATTTTTAATTATATATTCTATTTTTAATGCTGGAAATTCGATAACTTTTATTTTATTAAATAATATAACTACTTGCAATAAAGCTGTGTATAAATTAATTTTTTTAACAAATATTTATATGGATTATTCTTATATAAATCTTTGAATGTTTAATAATTGTTTCCTATATAAAATGTCCAAATATATAAAGAAAGGCAACGAATTCCTGTTTTAAGTGGAGCATAATATGCGTGAATTGAAAACGCGCTGCCGCGATCTAAGGAATTATTTAGGGACAGTTGGTAAAGTAGAATGCGAATTCTTGATTATCTTGCTAGATGTCGCAACAATACTCTAAGCTCAACTTATTTTTTTAAACAATGAAACAAACTTTTTAACAAAAAAATAAACTTGATTTTAAAAGCATGCAAAAACAATAAAAATCAATTAACCAATTAATTTAAAAAATTTATATTTAGTTTATTTAATAATTATACGTGGACTTTTCAGCTTTTCTCTACATGTTTAATTAAATTAATCTCTTGTCACCCATTTGCATGGATATTTAAATAAAAATATCTTTTACTACAATTAGAGGTACATTTAACAGACTTCGCAATAAAAAGTTTTTTTTCTTTTTTTATAGATTTCTCAAGAAAAAAGGGGTTAAGGTTAAGACTCTTAACACTCTGCTTAAAATGATTTATTCCAAAATACTTTAATTGTACTTTTGTCGACTGCTTATATACAAATTTCCATAGGAATCCATAGCTTTACCGGGTACATTTATTCGATATAAAGTTCCTATTTAGTATTTTGATGAAATTTTTCTTAATAATAATTCAAAATATTAGAATTAATTTCAAAACTGTTGCAATACAATTCATGAGATATTAATGAATTAAAAACATAATTGAATAAGAAAAAATGTTAGTGGTAACAATAACATTTTGAATAATATAGTTTAGTTTATTACAATCTATGATACACTATGAATGTGAGCAGTATGTGTTGTTACATCATCCGAGATGCAACAACATATGAGAATGTGCTCACCTACTTGCTTGGTAAATAGAACCTCCCCTCCCTCCTCCTTAAGATTCTATATTTTTAAAATTGATCTGTTTGAAAAACTTCTGAATCTTTGTATAAATATAGAAGTCATATATTATGTACATAAAAATTTATGATTAATTTACATAGTCTTTGATACTTAATTTTCTAAATATATGCAATTGAAATTATGACTGTTAAAATATCATTTCATTAAAAAAAAATTGATGTTTTTCAATAAATATTTTTACCTTCTTTCTTGTTTAAAGAGTATTACAAATACTTATAAGAAGTTATGATTTAATTGTTGCACTAAATCAGAATATTATACTGTGCTAAATTCTCAATAAACTATGTTTATATGAAAACTAAATTTGAAAAATAAACTTCAAAATAGCTATTAAATTATTACTTATAGATTGCTATCATTGACAATTTTAAATGGATTTAATGCAATTAGTTTAAATTATCAATACTTTCTCTTTTCTGTTTAAGAATAATAATGAAGTTGAGGATTGACAGTTTTGCAATATCTAAAGTTGTAGTTTTATTTTTACCTATTGAATCTGTTCTTAAAAAATTCTTATTTTTATAATTATTCTGAAGGAAATAATAAGAAAAAATGGTCATAATTAAAAAAAGATTTTTATCAATTAAACAATTTTTTTTGTCAATGAAAAACACCAAGAAAACAAAAAATGATACTGAAAGAAGTTTGAAAGTCACTAAAATTGTAAAATACAATATGAGGCAGTAACGCCATTTTATTAAGAAATATTGTGAAGCCTCAGATAATTTCAATGGATTTGGGTGAAATTAGTTTTATTTTATTTCATTACACATTCTTATTTATTTTACATATATTTATCAGGAAAATACGTTTTTGCATCCTGTTTTTTTCAGATGTATATTTTGCAACTGATATTATTTCTAGCTTTAACTATATTAATGGAACAATTTTACTATTTAATGATAAAAAGTACCCATTTTTACATGAAGAAAAATTAGTTTAATTACACTGTTTCAAATTCACCCAACAGTGATTATGTTGATTTAAATGGTTTTTAATAAGAGCAATAATTTGTTTTTACTAGCAGCATTTATACTATTGTGCTATTATTGGTCATTGTGTACAAATGTAGTAAAAATGGATATTTGAGTTAAATTCTTTTATCATTATTATTATTTTAAAAGATGCTTCTTATTATATAAAACTTTATTTAGTACAATTGTTAACCATTCAAAAAGGTTCTGTTTCCCATTGCATTAAGCTGAAATCTGTTCTATTCAATTTATTCAATTAAAATATAATATAAATTATGTAATTTAATTTATTTTGTATCATTAAGTGTTTAAGAAAAATTAGCTTGTCTTTACATACACAAGATAGCTATGGATTTGACAATTATATGTAATTGTAATTAATTTAATAATTAAATATGTATTCAAATCTATCACTTATAATTGTACACAAAGTTAAGATGTTGATGTAAATAAGTCAATATTGTTTTATTTTTACAAATGTTTCCATAACTAGATCTGTTATCCTTTTTAAGGATTCATTAATATACTTTTAATGACTATTATCGTGAAAAATATTATAAACAAGAAGTTTTTTCTATAAATTTTAATTACGTAGAAATATTTATTAAATAAAGGATGCCTTGAAAAGGATAAATCTAGTTATCGAAACATTAGCAAAAATAAATTAATATTGGTTCATTTACATCGACATCTTACCTTCATACAGATTAATAGGCATAGATATATGATATACATATCAGTCTCTAAACATTTTGGACTGTATCTAACATGTTGGACTGTTGTCTATTAAAATGGAAGTTTTCTAAAAAAATCCATTTATATACAAGTATTTTTAAAAACATCAAATGGAATATTATATAAGTTTGAACTGAAACGGTAAGATGCTTTCTTATTCAATTTATCAATCATAAATTAAATTTTAAGTTTTATCTCTGAATCCATATTTTAAATATCATATAATTTTTATCACATAATTCTAATATATAATAAAATAATTTATCATCGCATTTTGTAGAATATTAGAATATTTATTTGCATAGTGATTGACAACAAAAATATTTTTTTAAGCATTGTTTAATTGAAACCAACATCAACTATTTTATATTTTATTTGGTCCAAAAATGTTCTGAACTTCAGTGAAACACTCTACTCAACATTCTTATTTGTATGAAAGTAGATATAACTAATTATCAAATTTATTTAATGTTTAGTGGTTCAAAAAAATCATGCTAACTTTTTTTAAAATAGAGAACTGAAAAAAATTATAGAAAAAATTTATAAATTTTTAATTTATATCGCATCACGTAATATTTTAGAATCTTATATTCTTAGTTTAATGCAACTATAAGTCTTCAACTAATACTCAATACATCAGGTAATAATTTAATTTGGAAAATGTGCGAAATTTCGTTTAATATTGTTACTCACTTGAATCCTTTGTCATCATCAAGACCATTCTGTGAAGATAAGCCATTTCCTTGTGGACCAGTGTCATCCTTCGAACTGTCAAAAGGGCTAGCCGTTCCCTTATCTTTATCTTTCTTATCTGTATCATTCTGCAAGTGATTAATACAATTATACATATATGTATTTATGTTTTACTTATCTAATAGTTTTACGTGAACTATAATATTTTTAGTAAGAAATTTTTTTTATTTCTTTAGAGAAATTTTAACTTACTAATCTTAAAGACACCATTCTCGGCTCTAATTCCTTTGGAGTTGTTGGACTTGAGCCTAGTACGTATTCAACCATTTTGACACCAAGACCTCCAGTTTCACTGAAACAATTAAGATAAATGAAAGAAGTATTTATTACAATAAACATTGCAATACAATGCAGATTTATTTATTCTTTTATCAACATTTTACTTTTTCAAAACTTTAAGAGGCATTCAAAACATTGCCAAAAAATGTTAACGTGTAAATTTTAAAACATCTATATCTTATTTTATTTAAAATAATTGTAATGAACTGCAGTAAGTAAGTATTGCATATAAGTTTTCTCAGCTTTTTTTAGTATTACAATTTCTTACAAATCACCTAATATTATTAAAACTAATTATTAAAACTTTAGTATGAGTATCAATTATAAGAATATTTTACATCATATATTTGTATTATAAATTCCATACTTTCGAATCAAGTTTTTCCAATAAAAGCCTCATATTTTATGTTATTAATAGATTTACTTAAAATATTTATAATGTAATGAAAAAGCAATCAATCAAATCAATGTATTTTTACTTCTGTCATGGTTTAATTTTAATAAATAACTTTTTAAATTACGAATTATTGAATCAATTTATATTCCTAAATGTTGAGATGAAAATACCTAACTAAACAGCAATTTTTACATTTTACTTCAATCATTTCCAAAGAGGGTCAAAAAAGATTAAGAGCTTTGGCATCACGTTTTCGGAAATCGAAAATTAACTTTATGGATGTTTACTAGTAAAATAAGTTTTTATAGATTTCTCTAAAACTTTCACAATATATTTATTTTAATATCTTTTATGTGTGATCATAATTTCAACATAAGTTCCCAGCATAAATTTGAACAGAAAGACTTAATAATTGCACTTTTACACTGTGTCCCTAGGAAGGATGGTTGAAACTTAAACGTAAAACTGTAAATGAGTGCTTTTTAGAAGGTGTCAATATTAATTCTTTTGATATTTTAAAGTATTAAGCAAAACTTAATTGATGAATTTTAATTAACGACTTTCAACGTTGCAACATTAGCTAGATTCGCCTTTATTCTTACAGATGTATTCCGAACTTTAAAAAACTTATGACATATTATTATCAATATATGCACATTAAGCCTTAAGCACATTGCCTATCAATGTGCAATTGATTCTCATTTAAATAACAATTAAATGATTAAATCATTTCCAAGATATGATTAACATTTTTTATCACATTAAAAAACACGTACATCTAGGGATATGATGGATTTGGAAAAATGCAACGGTAAGATTTCATGATCGTTGGGAGGGGGTGAGGGAGGTTCAAAATGTACTAAAAAGACTGGCCACGTTATTTTTGATTGTTTCATATTGTTAAAAAAAGTCTTGTATGCATTTTTTTAAAGCTATAGCAAACCATTCTGCGCTTAATGATAAATAATATACGAGTTTTTCAATAACTACCAAAGATCGTTTTGAGTAACAAGTAGTTAAAAATTTGAATTTGCGCAAATAATAACCACATTAACAAGTACTGAAATAGTACATTTCTTACTAAGTACGGAAAGAGCTATATTTTCCATCATGTAAACCGAAATCAAGCAGCGAAGATACGATTTGTACGTTAGCATGAGGAAAAGGACATTTTTATCATACTCTGGCCGAAAGTTCAAAGAATCTGTATGCGAGTATATACAATTGTAACTGTGTAGGCAGCACAGGGAAGTTTAAACATTAAGTTGAGTACTACTATGACTGGTCAATGTCCTTAGTTATATAAAAAACCATAATTGAAAAATTATACTTTTAAAAATTAATTTTAATTATTAATTAATAAATATTTAAAATAGTATTTAATTTTTTATAACTTTACATATATTATATAAAGTATTTCATACTATTCGGTACGGATTTTTAAAGTTTATTTGTTTAAAACAATTTTTATTAAACGGACTTTTTTAATGTTTGCTTTAATAAATTATTTTCGATAGAGTTTGTTTAAAAAGATCATAAAATTTAAAAGCAATTGTAAGCTAACCTGCTTCTGGGACTAAGGACTGCTCCAACTTCTGATGACTGATGATGGAATCCACTACCAACACCAACCCGCCTTCCAGTACCCATTGAAATCGGTTGTGAAACTGCGTGATCTGTAATAATAGCAAAAATTTTATTAAGTATATCAAACAAACTCATAAAGACATTGTTAATAATAACTCCTGATTCATAGCTAAAAAATCCATTTTATCTAATATTCTTTATGACTTTTTGAAAAATTTGAAACTCTAGTTCTTGATTATGTCATTCTTATTCAATAAAACTGTATAGAATGTATGCAAATATTAATATTGAAATATAGAAAATATTTTATTAAAATATATTATTAGATTATTTAATAAAATGTATTATACAAAAAGTATTTTGTAATTTAATTGTGAATAAGTCTAATACATAATATACGTTTAACCATCTTACAAGAGAAGGACAGAGTAAAATTAAGACGTCATATCATTCCGCATATATATAAGAGAAGATTCAGCGACAGCTTTTAACAATATAATCATTCGCAATTTCAATAGCGAAAAACGGTTATTTAAAGGCCTTCTTATTTTTGAAAATGCACTGCTTCATGAAAATAATATAACGCAGACACACCGAAATACTACTCAGATAAGGGTATATAACTGATCGACATACACTGCGTCTATAGTTTAAAAAATTCTGATTTGAAGATTTTGATTTTCAAAATGAACAACACGGAAAACCTCAGAATAAGGTGGATAGCATTTAAATGGAGAAGTTATAAACTATATAGTTTTATAGGCAATGATTAACGATGATATATTGTAGAAGTGAGGCAGCTCTCGAGCAGAGATAGGTGAATACGAACAAACTTTTACTCTCTTTTCAAGATTTATGTTACTGATGTTACAGAAATTGTAACTATTTATAGCAACTGACAAAGTTAAACTTTGCCAGCTGCTGTATTAATCAGGTTTCGCATGAACTTTTTATCAGTTTTGCAAGCTTTATAGGATTGTTTGCAAGAAATATATTGAATAATCAATTTACGATGAACAATTCTTTTAGGAATTTTATTACTAGCTGTTTATAAGTATTTTTGTCAGCGGTATGAATAAACTATCGACAAAGTAGCAACGTTCTATTGTTAGCTTACATATATACCAAAAGAAAATAAGGATATCAAGTAGACTTATACTATCATAGTATATTCGCTTACTTGTTTTCATATTATATTTGTATGTAAAGATATAAGGTGTTCATTTCCTTATATACTAAAGAAATGATGCAAGGCGCATATGAAAGTTTTTAAATTCCACTTTCGATTTTAGTAGAGTATTCTAGTATTATGGTCTAAGTCTTACGAAATGAAAATCACAAAATACCGCAGGATCATTCTGTGCAACTGTCAACTATTCAGGGCTAAGTTCTTTTTTGTACCTATTTTGAACTGTAGGCTTTACTTCAATTGGTATACTTCATATGTAAACTTTAACATTTTTCATTATTCTAACCTCAAAATTATAACCTAAACATGATTTTCAGCTTTTGTGCTAAAAATAAAATAGTTTAATACTAGTGTGTAAGTTAATTTTTAGCTAGATTAATCCCCCTTCTACACTTCGCTTGGCAGTAAACAACTATCTATTGAGGTAAATAATCAACTTCACAGTTACATGAAAATGTACTATTTTTTAAGAACGAAAAAGTCTAATGAAAAACTGCTAAAGGATAAAAGCAAAAATTGTTTTTTAACATCATAAAATAAGAAAACTTCGTAAAAATGTACGAGATACAAAAATAAAAGCATTTCTTTTTCATTTTTAAATATATATGTAAAATAACACGTTACGCATAATTTATGAAATAACATGATCAAAACGGTTCAAAATATTACATAAAAAACTTGTCTGGCTCATTATATTAATGAATGAAAGTAAAAAGTTTTCAAAGTTAGAAGAAATAAACAAATAAGCTAAAGTAACAAACAAAAACCAAACTAAGACTAAATGAATAATAATTAAGAGGAAGGAAAGGTAAAAGAAAAATAATAATTACTGTGAAAGGGCGAGAAAGATAGAAAGGAGATAAAGTTACGAATGTATATGCGAGTATAGGGCGTCGGCAACAGAGGGGTGAGAATGGGGTGGGGAAATGCCAGAGTTTCACCCTCCCACCCTCGGGATTGACTAGTAGTGTAGTGCTGTAGCTATGGTCTGATGGGACGTTGCCCCCACCGACGCTACGATCACCACCGGCATCACCAGATCCAGGCGTCTGTCGCCATGGCAACAGCTATACACTTATTGCCATAGCGCTCTCACTGACGTATGCAGACAGTCGCATTTTGCAGGAGTACACAATTTCTAAATTCTAGCGATTCTAGCATACAGATGGACCTATATTTTGCGTTTATATTATTAAATTGATAAAGACCCCCCCCCCTCAAATCAATTAAAAAAGAAATGTTAAGAGTTATATTGTCAATTTAATGCTTTATTAATCTTCCATTTCGGCTTTACCCGTAATAATTATTTAACCAATAACTTTTTATATAGACAAATATTTTTAAGAAAAATACCGAGGTAATGACGGAATGGCGATGTTACACCTTAGGCGCTCAGTAAAGTAAAGCGACTTTTGTTGTGGTCACTAAATGGATAGGTGACAGCTCGGATTTTTCTGCTTTAGATCGGTTAGGTGATTTTCATAGTCATCCATGCAAGCGCAAAGTACAAGACTGGCAAATTCGGTATTCGAGCCTAGGAAATGTGACACAAGTATCAAGTCGATCAATCTCAAGCACTAACGACTCTGGATCGATTTTCCTAATCAGAATTTGTCCCGCTGGGTTTGGCCGTAGGTTTTGTTCGATCTACAGAGCCCTAGGTAAATGCGGAGTCAACGTAAGGAAAGACTTATGATTAAGTCTAGATAGCTGATTAAGTAAGGCAATAGGCAAAAGGTAATGGGCAAGATTCACTAAATTAATAAATATTTTTTAATTTATCAGTCCCTGATGAGGAGCCGTAGCGAGCTCGAAACGTTGGACTGGATCTTCAATTAGGTAAGGGTGTTGGGGACAGTAAGACTGCACTTTACTAACAAAAAATTTTGTCAGCTAATATTTTATTTTCAGATTAGTCTACGGGGGTGACTGTATACAAGGACAGTCTGACTGTCATTATAATTTTTAATTTAATTATTATTTTTGTGTATTAATGTATTAATGTTAATGTAGATATATATTGATATTGTTACGTATTGTTTTCGATTGATTGGATTGTAAGACTAATGAAAGAATATTTATTAATTTGTATATAAGAAGTCGACAAAAGTACAATTAAAGTATTTTAAAGATATACTAAAGATGTGGCGGATGTATACTGGGTCCCTTAGACTGGGAAACCAATATTATAATTCAAATGAACATTCATATTTTTATGGAAAACATGAAATCTATCATCAATGTTATGAATCTATAAGACTTCAAAAAATATATGAATATAAATTTTTTTATTGCTTTCTAATTTTATAAAATCAACTATCGTATTTAAATATTTGATCTTGTGATTTATGAATTGTAATAGTAAAAGATTTATTTATTATATCTCAGAAAACGATTTAGTTTTTTATAATAAAAATTACGAGCTACATTTTTTAGGGAAAATTCAAAAATTCCAAAACCTTTTTTTTAAATAAACCAACTGTCAAATTCGAACAATCAGTTCACATACAATCGAACATCATTTCACATACATAATAGAGGGAAATAATTAGCGTAATAATTCACCAAGAATCTCCGACCGATCGAGCACAATTTATTCGTTAAGAATCATTCAAACGACGAACACAATTTAAACTTCACACATCTAATTATATACTAAGCGAAAAATATTCAGGTACATGTACTTTGTATTCGAGTAATGTTACCTTATTTATGATCGCTAATTAATATCGTGTAGATTTAATTATAATATTATGTAGACCTAATGCATACGCTAGTCCAGACAGAGCCTAAACTCAATGAAGAATTAGGTATGAAACCGAAAATAGATCTAAATATATTCCATTAATGGCCCAAACATGTTGGTGTATCTAATTTATTACAACTCTTATAGATTTGGCTCATCATTGCTTAAAACCTTAACATTATTACAAAATATTCATAATTTGTCATAAATTTTTTTGTATGAAATGTTATAAGTAGAAGATTTTTAGTATGCGTTTAGTATGCGTGGCAAATATTTATTTGCCACGCATAATATATATTTATTCTATAATATATATATATATATATATATATATATATATATATATATATATTCCATCATATTCATACACTGAGAAAAATTTTTTTTAAAGACAAGGCAATATTTTTCGTAAAAAACTATTTCATTGAATTAATAAAATATTTATTTCACTTAGAAAATGTTTCTTAACTTAAAAAAAGATGTACTCTAACTCCATTCTTTTTGCATTAAAAATTATTTTCTTATAATTTGAAGAAAAAAAAACAGTTTCTTAACATTAGTCTATCATATTTATTTAAATTAAGTAAATGTTATTGTAAATGTAATAAATAATAATTTAACATTATTTTCTTAAATTTAAAAAATATTTTCTTGAAAGTAAAAATCTATTTATTTAATGTAAAAGAAAATGTTTTACTTAAAAAAATTTCAAGCACAACAAATTTTAGAATGAGATAAGTTACTTTGGGAAATTTCTGTCTCTATATATGTATATAGTCGGTGATCTAATAAATCTTACAACTTTTTTTTCACCAAAAAATTTTAATTTTGTGCCTTATTTTTCTGCCTGGAAATAGCTATCATTACTAAAGAAGTTTCTATATTTTCTGATAATATGAATGCGAAAGAAGATTGTTGCGTTATTAAATTGATGCGTTTGCGTAACGTTGTGATTGAAGAAGAATAGGTATATTTACTATGTTAACAACTGCGAATATAAATAAATAATATAATTATCTAATATATGTCAAATTTATCAATACATAGAATTGTCAAAGTACCAATCTTAAAATACAAGAAACCTGCAAATGTAAAACAGGTATAATAATCAAAAATTGTTTTTTAAATTTAAAAAATAATTTTTTTTAATGAAAATATTTGTTTAAATAAAGAAAATTTTTTTCTGAAATTAATAAAAGTTTCATATATAAAAAAAAAAGATTTATTTCAATCGAAAAAATATTTTCTGTTTTGAAGTAAATATTTATGGGATTTCATAAAATATTTTTTAATTGTAAAAAATTATTTTAACTTAATTCAAGAAAGAATTTTGTGAGGACAGATTAAACAAATTTTATTTTAATCAACGAAAATTTCTTTGAATTTACAAAAAGTTTTCTTAAAGTATTATTTTCTTATAAATTAACTCCTTTTCAACTCAAAATTATGAGATATTTTTAAAATGTTGTAGTAATCATTCTTTTAATTGATTGCCAGCGTGGAAAATTTTATAAAAATTTTATCATTAGATCGATAAGTCAAGAACTAATTTAAAGTTCTTAGTTCAATGAAATAATCTATCTAACTCTCGCAATCTATTCAACTAGACATACAAAGATGAGAAAAATCCTCACTCGAAGTAGCTTTCTGAAAGATGCCTCTGTGGTATCAATGAGCTTATAATATCGTGCCTAAAGGATGCAAAAGATCAACTAACTACCGTGCGTACAAGCTTATGAGTGGCGAGTTAGTACCGCCGCCAATCAGTAGGCGGCAACTCAATTTAGATACAGGCGTAAGCAGACTAACCATCTGTAGAAAAGAAATAGAGGCGTCTAGTAACCATAATTATTCTGATTTTAAGTATTTCGCCTTGAATTATTATAAATCTAAATTTCCGCCAGTCAATTAGCTTTTTACTGAAATAAGAACAATAATTATACTATTTGAATATAATCATCGTTTTCCAAGTTTCTTTATTTTAACTTAATAAATATTTTTATCGGTCTTACAGTCTCTATACTATAATATATGAAATAAATAATTATTGTTAGTAATAAGTTTTATTTCAGATTCTTCAAGGATATTAATAATAAACAAGGACAGACTACCTGTCATTATTTTAGTTTAAAATATTATATTATAAAGACTGTAATAACGATAAAAATGTTTATTAATTTAACTGAAAACAGTCGACATAAGTATAATTTTTCATTTTAATTCCAACTTTTTTGTTTGATTTACTATATATTTTTGTATTGGGCGCAGCTCCCCCCCTCCGCGCCTGAATTCCACGCTACACTCCAACTACAGCCTCGCAACATTCTATCTTGCTTACTTCTTCTATCTCGACTCATGTACTTGTAAACCTCGCTTCCTCGAGTGCCAAACACTACCCGTGTGCAAATCGTCTGCTTTGCACTCTCTGTTTTAAAAATTTATCCTTAATTTTATCATGTATACTAATGAACAGTTTATATTGAATGCTGAATTCAGGTACGTCATGGCTTATCCATAAAGGGAAGTTAATTTTTTTTTTCAGGAAAAATAGCAGAAATTATGCTACCTTTTCGATAATCATTTTGTTGGTTTATGGGGTTTTATGGCACCATACGTTTTCTGTTTTTAAATAATAATTTTAAATGTTTACGCATATGCAAACAACAGAACCAAGTGTACACGACTCTTTTTGTCAGCTTTACAATTGCATTAGTATCCTTGATTGTTCAATCAACATTCAATTACAATAAAAATAATTATTAAAGAAAGGGGTAACTTAATATATTTTCTTTTTAACACCGAAAAAACAAAAAAAAAATTTATAACTAAAAAACTATATTACTAATATTTTAACTTTGTATGCTTTCTCATTTATTTGTAATATTTGTTATTTTTGGGTAGGGTATATATAATTTAATGAAATTGAATTATTTTTTCCTTCAATCTAACCTACAAATCGCATCTTCGCCGCTTGATTCCGGTTCTCATTAGGAAAACTATAGTCCTTACCTAATATGAAAAGGTTTTTGTCAAACCTCGTTATAACCCTCAGCTTCGTCTCGGGCCACAAACCACTCGATTTGTAAATAAACCCTTTTCGTACTCGGTAAGAAATGTACTATTTTTAACTGTGTAATCGAATACAAATACCTCCTAGATTTTCATGTTTGAATTATCAACGGTCAACACGATGTAATCACTTACCGAATTTGTTATAATCACATAGGCAAATTTTTACATAAAAGTTGATTTTTCTTTCTACTCAATACACACAAAACTTTATCAGATCAATTTTTGGGTATAATAATATATTATACAATAGGGCAGAACACTTATGATAACTTAGAGGAAACTTTCATTTAATACTTTCTAATATTTGGCTACTTATTTAATGATTAAATTTCCTATGTAGCGCATACGCATTGTAAGTCAGTGATACGTGGTGTAGTTATTATATGTTACACAGGCGCTACTTCAATTCAACACGTTTTTCCTGCATTTAAAATTTTATGATTTTTGATAATTTTTTACAACACAAATATGTATTTTTTTTAATAAAAAAAATTACTACCAACATAATAAGTATAAACTTTAATATACTGGTATTACTTTAAATTACTTAAGAATCTAATTGTGGGCGTGCAGCTGATCCAACATTTAAAGAACAAAATCTAACCTGAACGAAAACACGCTTCCTACCTATTTTGCATAAAGTAATCATTGTAACCACCTTAACTTAGAAGTTTAAGTTTACAATATGTTTATATCTTATGGTGTACACAGAATTTTTTTATTTTCTTTAAGTATCGAGACTCTAAGATAAAAAATGTTCATAATCAGCCAGATAAATATTGAGAACGTTCATAATTTAAATAAGTATTATCGTTTACTTTTATCGGTCTTACAATCATTAAAAAATAATATAATTATAACGACAGTTCTTGTTTATGATTACCCTCGTACAGTTTACCTGTCATCACAAGTATATATCATATCATATACCAATTTATAAAGACAAAACGTGCTTTTGTTTGTACACGTTAAACAAAAAAACTAGTGAACCGATTGCTCTGAAATTCGAAATATATATTCTACATCTTCGGAAGGACATATATTTTTTGGCTATATATTTTTTCAAATACAACAAAAATAAAAGATGTCAAAATAGGAAGTTACTTTACCAACAACTTCAAAACTATATATATATATATATATATATATATATATATATATATATATATCGTCGATACCGTACAAAATAATTATATTTGAGCGTCTGCTTTAAAAAGTTGCTGTATCCCAGAGCATTTTTTGCTTTAATTTCAGTTGACACAACTAATTAAATATTTGAGGGATTTGATTGAAAATACAAAAATATACGCTCTATATATATTACAAACGACTTTTATGGGGAGTTTTGTCTTCTATAATCCGAATACCAAACTCTCCACAGAAGTCGTCCCGACAAACCTAGACTACATCGTATTCTACTGTCCAAACACGAAAGTGCAATATTCCCCCATTGAAGTCATACGTAATGTGTGCGTGTGCGTGTGTGTGCATGTGTCTGTGTCTGTCGTATATTTACGTAATTTAAATTAAATGCCGGGAATATTTAGTTGGTGCCAACTGAAATTGAAGCAAAAAAGAATGGTCTGTGAAATAGGACTTTTTGAGAAAGCGGCGATAGGTAAAATGATCTATAAGAATATAGATCATTATAAGAATATAATACTATAGAATATAAATCACTATAGAATATAAATACATAGAGTATTTTACACACAGAGATCACATAGAGACACATAGATTGAGCTATTTAATAAATCTGTTAAATTGTTTTCTTGGTCGAAATTGAGACAGAGGATGCTAGTGAATTTATAAAGACTGTAAGACCGATAAAAATATTTGTTAGTTTAGCTTATAATCGTCGACATAATTACAATTTTAATATTTACAAATTGTGTTGGTGATTTAAACCAAAATGTATAACCAGCCAACAGAATCGAATCACTTAATATGTCTGTACAATAATATATTTAATAAATTTTTTAATATGAAAAAAAAGAAAAATTATGTAGGAAATAAGTATTTTACCAGAAGTACTCCAAGTTGAATCACGCCACATCTGGTCACCTAGATGTAGAATCCCACCACCTTTTACGCCTCCTTCGTCTTTGGAGCCGCCTTCGTCGACGCCCCATAGTTTTTTTGCCGAGGGAGCGATCTGAAATAATACAGATAATGGTCATGAAATATTTTTATATTCCATAGAAGAGATAAAAAAGTAAGATGCACAAACGAATAAAATAAAAAATACATTTATATTTCATAAATTTCGAAAAAGATTTACTTAAAAATTTCTTATATTACAGTTAGATTTTTTAACAGTTAAGAAGTATAACTTTAAAGTATATCCCTACGAAAATTAAGAGCTTTCCAGCTAAGAAACTCTTATAAAAATATATAGTTCAATTATTTATTAGAGTTATTTCTTGAGGGATCATACATATATTTGCTTGATCTCTTGCGTTTTTCGTATAGCTATATAATGCAAGAAACGAATAACGCAAACGTGCAGAAAAGTATAGCATAAAAACATCAGCACTTATAATTTGAGCAAATTTCATGATACTCTTTTTTTTCTTTCAACAAAAGTTGTATGATTTCAAAAGCTCCATTTCATAGTGAACTTAAAATTAAAGTTGACGAAATAATATATTAAAGGTAACATTAAGATTAAATTCATTTTTTAATTAAAATATTAATATTTTATCACAAAAAAACAGAGAACTTAGATCTGAAATAAGTTCATGCAGATATTTCCTACAAAATAAATTTCCAATTCCATAGTTGTTTTTTGAAGAATAAGGGAACACCTAATTTTGGCAGAACGAAAAAGAATTTAAAGTTATAATCTTGAAAATTCTATAAGATCAAAAGAAACAAACTTAGAAAATTGTTTCTGATAATAGGGGCTCGATTTTTTAAAGTTGTAGATTCGTCATAAAAGTTGAAAATATTGCATTTTATTTAAAAAGTTGATCCTTATGATCATTTTCGATGTCAATGTTAAGGTTAATTTTAAGACTATTGCCATTCAGAATTGGAAAACAAATATCGTTATAAAAGTTACTTATTATGTATCGGATAACCTCACTACGAAATGATATTCAAGGTTTTATGTCTTTTAATGTATCCCACGTATAATTGTAATTCGAATAATTTTTCAGTTATTTGAAGGTGATTGCAGCATGATGCTTTGAATTTATGAATTTTTATTGTAACAATTGAATGTAAATTTATTTAAATCAACAATAGCATTTAAATCGAGACTGCCTATTTTTAATTTGAAAATTGAAAAAGCAAGAAAGCTTACATTTATTATAATCTCGAACTTATATTTAATCTTGACATGATTAACATTTGTTTGAAGTCAAAACAGCTTAAGTTGGCCAGATCTAATTCTAAAATAATCTATTCATTGTTTTGCAGCTGATAAAAAATACGTATTTCTTATTTTTTAAAGGACTGTACTTTAGTAAAATACGATTAAAATCGTCGAAGAAGATTTTTGGAAGGAGTTCCTAATTGAATATGTTAAATCCATAATGTTCGGTTACGCTCAAATTTTATGTGAACACCATAAACGATAAATCAAAGAAACTATACAAAAGAACAGCAAAAGAAATTTTTGGCACAATAGCTCTAAATGTAATTGTATTGGTAAAGAGACTGAAAAAGATTACAGACAGTCTTGGTCAGTTGAGGAGCTTGATAACGGAGTTGGCTACAAACCAATGCATTGACTGCGTAGGTCGAGGTGTCAAACGCGAGGGGTGATATAATGCGAGAGTACAAAGAGGATGCAAGAGCAAATGAGAGAACACAGATAGTACATAAGAGTACATGAATCAGCATCAAAGTATGTATAAGAGTACATAAAAACGTATGGGAATGCGTGAGAGAACATGGGGATATAACAATTAATTTGAAGAGAGTGAAGCATAGAATTCGAACATACAAAATAAATTAAATGCTGAGAATTCAAAAAAAAAGTTTATTATTCATAAATAAATTATTGAATAGTTACTAATTACTAACTATTATAAGACCAAATCTTCAGTTAATTTCCAGTAAGCACTAGGGAAAAAGAGAAAAAGAAAATATTCCAATTATCATAAAATTATACTTTACTATACGCATTTCTGAATAAATAAATAGCTGACACTATTCTATCTAAAAATTTAATTAATGAAAATTATCCCACTATTAGAAAATAGTAGAATTTTTACTAGTAAAAATTCCTTTTACTTTTAAATCAGTGAATATGGGTAAACAGTAGATCCAATGAAAATTAAATTCACCTTTGGTAAATTTTGGAATATTCATTGATGTACTGGTCGAAATTTCATTATTATCCTCAGCAATGGGGTCATTTACATAGATTTTCATTCAGAGAGTTGGTACCATCACCAACATTTTGATTTAAATTTTTTCGTAATACGTATTAATGACTACCACTTGCATCATTATTAATTTTTACAATTGAATTCTATCACAGAGTTTTAGACATAATTTCATCGAAAAGTAAAAGTAATTTTTCAGCAAATTTTTAGTCGATATCAGCGTGATTATAGGACTTAGAAAGAGAGGTTTTGATAATAAAACAAGTATATAGATATAACTTTATAAAACGGATGATTAGCAAGTACAATATATCACTTTTATATTCTTATGCTATATGATGAAAGCATGTCCTTTTTAAAAAATCTTGGGTTTTCAGTTGATTTAATATGCGCATGTTAAATTTTTTCATACACTCTTTCGTTCATATCAATATTACTTCCTGAAAATCAGTAAAAAAAGTAACAGCAACCATATTTTCTATGTAACAATGTTAACATATGATGTTGATTATTAAACTTTTATATCTGTAAGCAAATTTCAGCGAATGAAAATAAGAAATGCTAAATTCATTATACATTTGCATCGTCAGATTATATCTGTATATGTATAGATATGCTTATGCTAGATCTGCTAAGATTTAAAATTCTTTATTTGCAAGTTCATTTGATTAATTTTATTTATGAAAATTCTAGTATTACAACTTTTTTACATATAAGCACAATAAATGAAGTGTGAACATAAAAGGTTTTTTTACTATTTATAAATTAATATGTAATCGAAACCCTAAGTAAAGTACACTAGAAAATTTGAAATGAATCCGAATTAAAATTTATTTGATTGTCTTTTATAGTAGAAAATCGTTTTATTAAATATTTACTTTTGAAATCCAATAAATTATTTTAAAATAAGAAAGTTATATTTTATTATTATCAACTTCTGTTTCTAAATATTAGTTTGATATAGAGAAGTAAAACCTGCTCTTTGCTTTTTTAATGTTTTTTAGGTAGTGCGGTCTCGCGAAAACAATTTCTAATAAACATGTTAAAATAATATTATACAAATTTCTGATATAGAATTGAAATTTTAAAAAGCAATTGTGTTAATTATAGATTTTTGGTAAAAAAAAAAAAAATATTATGGCGTAAAAATTAAAAGTTTGTTCTGAAATATATTATAGGCGATTTAAAACGAGAGCCCCTGTTCGGCGTAGGAGGTTAGATAACCTGCATTGGACGGTTGTCAACTTTTTCTCCTACTATATATAAAAATAATAAAATAAAATCTAAGAAAAGATATTTTCAAAAATATACTATAAGAGTTATTAAGAAAACTTTATTATAAAAAAATGCATTCTTTTTAGTCGATAATAATCCACGCGAAGAAGAACAAAGATATAAAGAGAAATGTATTACTTGTGTGCTTATAGTTTGACCTGATCATCAATTTTATTTGTACATCTAGGAATGGGTCACCTGTCGGCTACTGATGAGCCCAACAGGTGGCATTGGTGGTAAGGTAGATAATACTTATTATGCTTTCAAATATTATTTTATTTTCTAATACCAATTTTTAAGATTCATCAGTACTTCATTACTATATTATTTGTTAGTGTATTTTAATTTGTTTTAAATCAATTTATTGAAATTTCGATGGAACGACCATTAGTATCAGAATTTCAAAAAAGCATTGTAAACTAAATTATTATAAAAAGTAGTTACTGAAAGCTTACAAGTAGAGAATGTTTAATTTAAAGAGATAATTAGAATAATATTATATGTAATAATGTTTAAAACCCCTAATTTAAAAAAAAATATAATAGAGGCATTATCTGTTTCAAGTATTAATTTATTGTAAAAAAAAAAGAAAAATTGCTTTAACATGTTATATATTTGTTTGACCAATTTAAAAGAAAATGAGATAATTTATTATATTTCTATCAAAGTGAATACTTTCTTTTATACTAAATAACGATCCGTAATAATTTCAAGAGATAACATGGTACATGCATAGTGATTTTAATAGTAATTATGGTGTTGCATAAGCTCCAATTTCAAATTACGAAAATTCCCTTTCGGTTCATGACGATGCTAGAAATTCCAATATCTTTAGGGCTCCCAGCTATTGGTGTATAAATACGCGAAAATTCTAAACTTTTATTGGCACGTCTATTTAAATAACGAAAATAAAGGACGTGATCTAAAAATCAATACGTTTTCAGTGATCAAGTTTTTTCAATATGCACCAATGCCCAGCATATATTTCATTTTGCATTATTGAAGTAAAAATTCACGTTGTTAGTTTTATTAATATTTTTACATTTTACTTTTTTAGCGGCATTAAAATCATTATTATCTTTGTTTATAGCTGACAAATTGACGTTTTCCTTCGAACATATTCATCGTTAGCTTTGTCTTTAATTATACACTATATCAATTCAATATCTGCAAATTAAGAGAAATACGCGGTATTTCGATCGATATTATATTGTTGTAGACTATCACTTGCGATCAATTGTTGCAAGTGGACTTCTAAAATCATTTCTATAGTAAATACGGAGAATATATTATTGGAACTTAAATTTTAATTTTCAGTAATTTCAAATAATTTTTTTCAAGATAATTGCAATAGCTTAAATTGATTTTAAATTGATTCATTAACAAAAGTCCAATGACTTTACGGTATAGACATTTATTTTGGTTAATTTTAAATTGAAAATGCTTACAGTCATTCTATTTTTCTAAAAAATATAAATTTTATAGAACATAAGATATGTATGTAAGTAAAATTTACAATTTTAATTTGAAAAATGATTTAAGGACTCAAAATTTTTCCATTCAAGACCATAGTCGCGGACAAAATAAAATACAGTTTGTGTTGATTCACATTATTTTTTTAATTAATTTTTTAATTAATCATTACTCGCAACAAAACGTAAATATAAAAAATTTATGAAAAATCTGAGGTAAGATATTTTTTTACAAAAGGTATTTTAAAAATGCTCTATAAAGTTTAATATTTAGGAAAGTTTATTAATAGTGTTTTAGTCAATTATATATTAAAATGAAATTTTATTAAGAGCAAACGTCTTAGAACAGATTAAAAGTCCAACATTTTAATTTTTTTTAAGAATGTTTGAGCATATTTCAAATTTTGAAAATTTAAAATTCTTTAGAACCAAAAAATTTCTTGAAATTTTTTGAAAACATTTTAGTGCATTTTCTTAAATTAAGCCTATGTACACTTAAATCTTTTTAATTTCTTTGTGTATCGTCTCAATTCGTTGGATTGTTTTTTCCTATATTTACATCCACAAAAAATTCCGCCATATTAAATTTTTTAAAGGGCCACTTTTTTTTTAAAGTTCAGTTCATTGCAAATACTTTAATAGTAGCATACAATAATATTGTGTATCGCGATAAATTTTGGGCAGAGATTATCAGTTTGACGCGAACGTCCGACAGAGAGAGAGAGAGAGAGAGAGAAAGAGAGAGAGAGTGTGCTGCTATGCGCACTTCCATATAGGCTCTGCGTTGTACTCGGCATGTATAAATATATATATATAATAGAGCCGAGGAGCGAGAGTCGACCACTGTGATCGCTAGGGCAGCGACCCCTACCTGCCCCTATACTCGACGAGAGGGGCCGACGAGCTCTGAAGCTCTCTGTACACTTGCTCGAAGCCCGATGCTAAAAGCCAAGCGAGCAGCCGGTCGAGCAGCCGGCGCGCGAGCTCAGCCGCTCAAGGAGGCTTGGGTGCTTGGGTCATGGCCACTGTCCTCGCACGCGCGGACTGACTCTCACTCCTTCGTCTCCTTCGTCTCCTTCGTCTCTTGCGTCTCTTGCGTCTCCGCCGGACTCCGTGCCTCAGATCTGTAAGAGGAGCGCGCTGCGCCGCAATTCCGTCCCATCGTCCTTGAAGCACACGACCGTGTTCGACTGTGCCATCCACTGCGAGTCTCAGGATTCCGCTTGCTTTTGGAAATTAGCAACTCGGTCTGCCCAATGGGACCTGAATTCGAAATCTCTTCCCTTCGTTTTGCTTCGTGGAGAAACGCATTTTGCGATTTATTCAATTCTGCACTACTGTACAGTAGGCGAAGTATATATTATTATTCATATTCTGCTAATTAAAAATGATCAACTGACAAAAAAGCTTTTAAAATACAGTACTTTCTTATTCTATGAAACAAAAACGCAGTGTTTTTATTCATTTAAGATACTTCTACATAAATATAACCAGGCAATATCGATGATTGTTTCATATGTACGTGAAAAGGATCCTTTACAATATTATTTCCAAGACCATAAATACAGCAATTATGTTCGACTTGTCAAAACTTATGAAAGTAATCTAATTAGTCAATATGACAAATTATTTCAATTATAACGAAATATCAAATGAAAACCATTAAATTTTTTTAATGACATGAATTTTCTCATCTTATCCTGCAAATACATTAAAAAGTTGCAAAACGAGCTATGTGTGCATACGTTGTATAGTTATGCTCATTTAAGAGATGTATAATGTATAAATATAATATTGTTTTCGTTGATAAATATTATACTTGTTATTTCTAATAAATGTAAATCATGCCATAGAAAAAAAATTTTAATAATTTAAATATAACTTTTAGAGAATGCGATTATATATAATTATAATTTATTTTTAAAATGTTCAAAGTTCCAATATGCTATTTTATTATCCAAATATTGTCCAAGGCTAATTTCAATTTTAGTATTATACGTTTTGAAATTAACACACTTATTTATCCTATTTGTGTATTAGTAATTTTAATAAATACTGAACAAGGTAATCAATTGTGAAAAAATAACAAGCAATTAAGTAGGACAGGTTAAGGAGTGAGCCAGCAAACCAGCAGAAAACATTCTCTTCGGCATTCGCAATAAAGCGTCCGAAAATGTCGAGATGACGAGAGTTGCGACATTGGCAAACGAGGTCGGTTAATTGATTAACATATGTTGGAGGAGCACAAGACTTGGGAAAGAAAATCCAAGACACTGGGAGTACATATATTCTACGCTCAATATTTGGAAAAAATTTAGATGATTTTTCTATGTTTTCCAATAGTTAGCACGAATATGCTAATTATTACCACCGTATTATATAATATCCAAAGTCCCCGTCCCCCTAGCTCACAACACCTCGGACAGTGTCACAGTATCCATTTTTCCAACTATTTTACTTTTTCATAGGTCTAATGACGCCTCTTACTAAACTTCGAATAAAAAACATATCTATCAGTTAGCAGACCGACTTAAGAGTAAATTTAATCTGTATTATAAAATTCATGGAACTGGTGTAAGACTCGAATTAATATTGCAATTTCTGATAATATATAGAAATTAAATAAACCACATAGCTTCAATGAGATTTTATTAGATATTGAAAATGAAAATTTGTAAACATCCAGCGGAATCCTTTATTAAGGAGTAGTTTCCTGAAAAGAAATCTGTATAGATCGAGACCAAATATGGAAACGCAACATATGCCTGGTTAAGGGTATGAATTTTTAAAAACCAAAATTTAAAATGGCGGTTAGCACAAACTTTCGTGCTAAACTTTAGGAACTTTTTACTCTTACAGAGAACACGTAGAAAAAAATCGAAGTATTTTGTGTTCTCATAACAAGTTGGTTTTTTCAAGTTTGTCTGTTTAATGTTTGGTCAAATTACTATACATGTTGACATTATAAGATGTCTTACATATTACGCGTATTTGTTATTTGTACCGACAGTTTCTGTACAAAAAGTATACATTAAGACGTTAAGTATATATAGCCTATATATACTTAAAGTCTCGTTAAAAATTACCTAACAGTCTACGACTGTGGGTCAACCTACTTTTAATTAATATTAACTAAAAAACTATACATTTACGGATATCCAAGACACTTTAACCGATTCAGCAAAAAACACTATTTTAAATCATATTAAATTTAAACTTTAAATGATTTAAATTGTTAATTAATCACATCCTTTATTTATCTGCATTCTAGATTGTTACGAAGTTTCAATTAAATTAGTCAATCCGAGTATAAATGAGAAGTTTTTTTAAAATTTTATTCATAATTTTTAGTTACAAAATTTGAAAAATGTTCTCATTTTCATATCACGTGACGATTCTACTTGAAACATTGCAATTATGTAAAATAGATGTAAATAAAGGGCATAATTTACAATAGTTTAATATTTATGTATAAAAATCTTTTAAATAGAACACGTTTTACTCAATCTATAGAAGGGAGCAATCGACATTACGTTAGCTGGTATTTTCAGCTTTGATTTTCGATTTCAATATTCATTTAAAATTTCTTTGTTTTGATCAGTTATTTTATAGTAATTCATCGTGACATTGTTGAGCTGAACAAATTCCAAGTGTAAAATACAACGATGGGTATCTTATGGTCTCAACACAAATATTTGAATATGTTAACACTTGAACAACCGTAGGTTGCAATCAAATGCTTTCTATAGTCGACTTAATTATCCCAGATTTATGTCTTGATTGTATTTAACATCTTTCATTATTATTTTGCTTTATTTTGTTAACAAATAAAAGACTTGAGTCGGAGTCAAATTTTCACTTTCTGATATATTCTTCTAAATTAAGTCAGGCGAACTATTTTTGTACGTCAACGTCATTGGTTTCTCATAGGCAAATGATGCAATTAAAATTAAAATAGTGTAAATAGTAGGAAAAAATGATAAAAAAGACAACATAATTTTCGGCCGGTGCTTTATATAGAATAACGTAATAGGTGTTGCATTTGGTTATTTTTCTTTTTCTTTCTTTTTCATCTCATCGATCACTGGTATTCCTGCAAATTACCGAATTTACGCACGATGATTTTTATGACCATGCTTTAACTTTGCAACTTTCAAGCTGTACTTTCACATCTGGTTCTGCAAAATTTTTTCTATTTATTTATTATTATTTGGAAACTGTTCACAAGCTGAAGATTTGTGGATGATTAATTCGGTATTTTGCATTAGGTAATAACTCCAACTAAGCTTAATACATAGGTGTTAAATAATTAAATAATTCAACGGTAGAAGATCGAGCAGAGTTCCGACTGATTTTGATCATAGAGATACGATGCAGAAATGCCTGCCTTTGCAAATTCGAGCCTACGGATCCAGTTTTGGGTTTGAAGATCAAGTGCAGCAGCGTACCGAAGACGAGACCAGATCACTGGAGACGTAATTCAAAGCGCCAAAGTAGCAACGTAACGACTTTTGAAACTCGCTCCCTCACCAGGCTGACGCACGTAAGGTCGTAGCAATCATATATACAGTCAGCCGGTGAACTTCTTCAGTGTTTTCTTCTCGATTTGCTTAAGCCTGCAGCTTGCGCGTTTGCTTACCGCGCACGCATTATTATACATATATACTCACGGCTGAGACGATACACGCACACACACAAAATATCCACGAATAGAATGACTCACGTTTCACGCACCAGGCGTACAAACGAATCGATATCTCGTTCACTCCTCCTCCTCCTCCAGTCTTCCCCCCCCTCTCTCTCTCTCTCTCTCTCTCTCTCTCTCTCTCTCTCTCTCTCTACGTTGCAGCCTAAGCATTTGTTATCGTGCAGATATTTTGTCAAGAGGATGGCAAGAATAATTGTTTCGGCAAAAGCGCACCGGGCTTATTACTTACATGACATCAATATAAAAAAATTATCAGATGAGCAAGTGAACTAAAGCTAAACAAACGACTTGTGTTGGCTTTATAGAATCTCTTTTGCGTGCTACTATCTTTCTATCGGTGACTGATCGATTATAGCTATAATGTAATCAAAGCTATAATTGATCAGCTTTATTATATTATACGACGCACGACAATGGTCTTTACTTTTGAATATGAAACATGCTATCTCATAAAAATGTTTTGCTAAAACTAATAACTCACACCATAGTATTTTAAATATTAATATATATGTATATATATATATATATATATATATATATATATATATATACACTTTTTATAGCCAAATACTACAACATATATCAATCTATTAAATAAATATATATTTAACTGATTTGTCCAATACCCGAAATAGATAGAGAATACGTTACTTATAGACAAAATAATGTTCCATTACCAATATAAATATTTAGTTTCAGCTTAAACATTTTTTGCTGGACTTCCATCAATACTGGATATGTATAATTATCATGTTGGGACTACAAAATTATATATAAAACAAAATAAAATAACAAGTCTTAAACATTTTTAATGTTAAAAAATTACGTTTTTCCTTTCTAATACAAAAATGAAAAAATTTTTTTTTAATATCAATACTTAAATTCAACAAAAATTTTATAATGACCAATTTTTATTACAATTTACTGGACACGAAAACTTTTAGAGAAATATAATTTTCAAAATCAACACTGTTAGATGATATTAATCCTTAGTGAGACACTTTATCGATACTTTACTGTTACAAAGAAATTTTATTCTTGAATACTAATTAATTTCGCAATAAATATCTATGCACAATCTGTTACTTAAATTGCTATATTGTTTATATAGTTTTTAACATAAATTTTAATTTATGAATCTATTGGAACATTTTATTAGTGTAAGATATTAAATTTCATGTATATATATCCACAGTATTTTTGTGTGTAGTTGTAAACATATATATTCTGTTGTTATAAAAATAATCAAATTCTCTCAAATATCATTTGCAATCCCTTCATAAGATACTTTTTTTTCTCTGGACTTTTTCATATAAGTAGCACAAAATTGTAACTGAAATAAGCTGTATTTAACAATAATTGAATTAAACATTCATAATTATAATAAGATGTTAATAATATTTATCAAGCACATAGTATAGAATTAAAATATAATATTTTACACTTCAATTTTTTATGTCTAATTGTATTGAATATTTTAACCTATAATGAAAATTGAAAGAACCACTCGAAACAATATATATTTTCTTTCAATAGAAATACCAGCGACATCCAATGTTATGAATAATAAATAGTAAAAAAGTAAAACATTCCAAATTAAGGATTTTATTAATAATCGAAAAGTTTTCATTTAAGTAGATAGTGAATTAAAAAAAATTTTAGTTTCAAAAGAAAATATTCGTTTTGTATAAGAAACTTATAATGTATTTAACTATAAATTTATTAAAATTTACTTAAAATCAACTTAAAATAAAAATGTTTCTAAAAAATAAATATTTGTTTGCTAACTATGCATTAAATTATTAATCTTGTAATTTGTCTTTATTTATATATCTGCTAAGTTAAACCTTTATTCTCTACTTTCCATAAATGATCCGATAGATTTTGATGATACACAAACTAATTGAATATCTTGTTCAGAAATTTTTTCAGATATTTTTGTGTATAGAGAATTAAAATTACACAAAAATAAAATTAATTATTAAATGCTGAAGTCTTGTTCGTTAATCTGATAATTGTATTAAATTTTTATAGTATTTGATAGCATATAATTTCCAATTTTCATTAATTACCTATAATTTTGGAATTCAAAAATAGATTTTGTTCTGAGAATTGGATTTTTTAAAATTATTATAAATAAAGGGTGAAATAACTAATTCAAGAGATTAGGATTTGACAGTTACCTATGCTCAATCCTTATATTTAAGCCAAATAAATTTTTTTTAAACTTTGATAAAATAATGTCTACATATTACATTACTTTAATTGTGCTTATGTCGACTGTGTTTAGAGAAATTAATAAAGCTTTCTATTGGTCTTACAGTCCAATTAAATAAATTAATACATAATAATATCAATATTAATATCAATATTTTTACATATTTATATCAATATTAATACATATCAATATATAATTAATTGAAAATTATAATGACTGTCAGTTCGAAACGTTGGACAACTGCAGCATCAAAGGATAAATACAGATCTTCAATTAGGTAAAGGTGATGGGGACAGTAAGATTGCACTTTACTAATACAGAATTTTTTTCAGCTGATATATTTTTATTTCAGATTAGTCTACTAGGATGGTTTTAAACAGGGGCAGTCTGACTGTCATTATAATTTTCAATTAATTATATATTGATATTATTATGTATTAATTTAATTTATTTAATTAGACTGTGAGATCAATAGAAATATTTATTAATTTACATATTACATTAAAATGAAATCTTAAATGTAGCATAGAAATATATATATATATATATATATATATATATATATATATATATATATATATTCAGTCAAAGACGTCATATTTTCAAAGTAAACATAAGTATAATTTATTTTTAATGTTTTAATTTTACAAATTCTGAAAAGTTAATTTCAAAATTTTTGTTCTAAGATCAAGATAATAATTTTTTACATTAAAAAAATTATTAAATGTCAAATGTTGTGGACAATCATTTTTTTAATTTTTTGTTTTAAGCAACACTGAAGAAAGAAAATAAAATCTTGTTTTAAACATGATCTTAATTCAGAAATATACAGATGTAATTTAAACTCATACTGAAACTAAAAAATTGTGATATACAATTATTTAATATACAGGTCTATGTTTTCATTTTGTTTGCTTTCCTTTGCCTACAGTATTTAAACATACATTTAACTTATATAGTTTAATTTTAAATTTATTGACTGTAGTACATAATATTTAGTATTCTATAGGTTGAATTAGTTACTCTGTATTCAAATTATTTTAACTTTGAGTTAAGATTCAAAATTTTTAATTATAAATAATGACATATGTTTCATTAAGTCATTGAAAATATGTTATGTATATTGAAAATGTCAAAGTGTCGATGAAACATTTGCAATAACAAAATAAACTAACTATGTTTTGATTTTAAATCGAAGAACACTAAACTAGGCAAAAAAATCTAATTTTTAGCTTCTAATAAATAAGCTTCATAATTCTAATAAATCTTCGTTATAATAAATAATTATTTATAATGAAGGATGAAAAATACACACATGATAATTTCAAATATGTATTAACCTTTAGAGGACTAGAAATTAAAGGGGCACATTGTCCTTAGCAATCTAATATAAAAGATATCAACAATCAAGAGCTCATAAATTAATATTTATGATTACATGCTATTCTATCAATACGATTTTTATTTGGTTGAGATTCAATAATCTATAATTTTAATGCGCAAATATAAAGTAATTTTATCTAGTATAATGAAATCAATTCAAATATTTTCAATTTCAGAAATAGGTTCTGTTCAAATCCACATACAAATATTAATATGAAACTCTGTAATATTGACTGTACTGTGGAAAATTAAACTGATGAAAATAACCAGAAAAAATAAAAATTCAACATTTTATTGGAAAAATGTTATTACTAAAAGCTTGAGATAATTTTTATATTATAAATTGAATAGATTTCAGTAAGTAAATAAAATATATTAATTTGTTCTTTATAGATAAGTTTTTTGATTAATCATGCATACATTAAGATAATAATTTAATAAAATTTAATATTATTTAATTACAAACTAATGAATCAATAGAAGAAGTTGAAACATGTGGAACTAAATAATATTTTTTAATATTTTTTAATATTTTTTATACATACTATAAAAAATTAAGAGTGCAAGCTCATGCATTGCTAAAATATTATTAAAGTACATCAAGTCAATGTTGATTAATGAATTAATTAATTAAAGTCATTAAAAAATGCAATGTTGTAATAAGTTGACATCGTAGACCAATTTTCTTTTTTTTTATACACATAGTTATAAAAAATGTTAATAGCATAAAATAAGAAAATTATCGATTTTCATTCTCTCTACTATTCATTATTTTATCTAGTTCGAAAATGTGATCGTTAAACCTGAATTTAATCTAAACTCTGTTTAAAGTATCCCAAATTTCTGATTTTCGAAACTTTGAGAATTTAAGAAAGTGGCTACAAAGCTCCCTTTTTTTTAAAACTATTTGAAAACAAAATATATTAGCTAGATTAACAAATATTTATTTTAATCTCAGTCTTTAGGTATATTATATTATACTATAATTATAATTATTACTAAAAATAAAAATAATTTAGTTCCTGAAGATAAACCAAAACAGTTCGAAACATTCTAAATTTTGATGACTGTGGGGTAAATAAGTTGTCTTTGCTAACAAAGTGTATTGATTTTTTTTATATTTAATTTTTATTTTTTATTTTGTATTTTTATTGTTTTTGATTTTATTTTTAGTGAAATTTTAATTTTTAGTAATAATTTTTATTTCAAATTCTACAGGGGTAGTTATAAAAAATAACAATCTGACTCTCATATAATTATAATTATATTATTTTATTAAAGCTATAAGACCAATCAAAATAATTGTTAATTAAATTTACAACAGTCGACATAAATTAATTTTAATTTTTAATATATTAGCTATATTTTTATAATTTCAAAAATATTTACAATATGGGAAAAAGTTACTCAAGCTATCTACTACAGTTTATATAAAATAATTATATCAACTAAATAAATTACGATCAATGAAATATTCTCTACATCTTATACCAAAAAATAAAATTATATTGATATATGAATAAATTTTAATCTATACTATATAACACTGATTACAAAACATCTGATTACAAAATATAATAGCAGAAAAAAACTTACTTTTACTTAAATGTAGTAATATCTATCAAGATACTATGACTAATCACGTCTTTTAAGTATAGAAAGTGAATTTTAGAATGGTTGGTAGTAATTGTTCAGTTTCACCCAATGTTATTATATTCATTTTTGCTTTAAATTTGGAGACAACATAATAAACTTAATAACAGCGGGTTTTTTCAATGATATATCATAAAAGTTTTTATTATGAAAGTGGAGTTGGTTATTAGGATGTAAAATTTTCAAAAATAAGAGATTTGAATAAGCCGAAAAAAATCAGAAATGTTAATATAAAATATACATCATATGCTAAACTCATCGTAAGATGACATGTAATTGATTTCTAAAACCATATTTAAAGTAAATTGTAATTTATATATATAATAAATTTAAAATTACTTTCAAGTTAAGGTAATTTATTTTGCTTGTAGAAAAAATTACAAGACTTCATCTTAAGATAAAAAAACTTAAACCACTTACATACAACTATATTAGTTACATAAATTTATTTAAATTCTTATTCATGCACATTATGAAACAATTATTTCTAGAAAATTAGTTTAGAAAGACTACAATTTTAAAATAAATGTGAAGTAATGATGGTTATTATATTATAAAATTTTTATAATACATATTCTGATATTAGTCATCATGAATTTATAATTATTAAAGTTTTCTTGCTAAAGGTTTGATATGTAATAAAGCTTTAATAAGTTCCTATTCACAACATAATGTAAATTATATCTAAAGACTGTTTCGATACTTTTACAAGTCATATATTCAAGGATAAATTCATAAATAAATTTGCAAGTTCCCATTAATAAATCTTAGTACCTTGCATAAAAACTAGACAGTAATAATTAGTGCTATATGTTGCTTTTTCATTAGTCTTTATTGAATATTGTTAACAAAAAAAATATTAAACTAAATTGTTTTTCCAAAGATTACTTCACTTAAATTAAAAAAAAAGTGATTAATATTCTGGGTGATTTAAAGGTTATATTAGAAAGTATTATTGTTTAGTATATATTATATAGAATTATTCAAAACTAGTGTCAACACGACCGCGCCGCGTACGGTTCTCGTCCAAAACGCATCGTATTGAATTAGATTATTTCTACGCATGCGTAGCATGGAAACCAAAATAGAGGTAGGTATAGGTATATTATACCGAATTTTCTTAATTCTTTATCAAGCACAATGACATTAAACATGTTAAAGTTTTTTAATTATTAATTTAATATGTAGTTCATGTTATTAAAGTTGCGAATATAAATCAATTGAAACTCAGATATTTGTTATTATGTTTTTAATGGTATTATTAGATGATTAACCTGAACGTTTATTTATCATAACCTTAATTTGACATGATTTGTTTAATGAAAATATATAATTTAAATAATAATATAAAAAATATCAGCAGAAAAGACGCAAATGTTCATTATGTTTTTAAAAGTAGTAAGTTTTATTTATTTTGTCGAAGCTTAGGTATATGAAAATGTATCAATTACACGAATTGTTTTCAATCTATCGTTGTTATGTTTCGGCCACTTTCGCTTAAATCATATGCCAAATTGATCAAAAATATACTAACAGAATACAAATAAAATATTGTATAACATGTTTTTAAGATAACGTTTGTTCAAAAATGAAATACCCAAGTTTCACAATATGTTCATTGTTCATAATATAAGGATTCGTAAGTACCATGTCCCATGACAGAGCCAGGAAAAAGCTTCGGTAGATTTTGTAAACGCATATGCATTTATACATAATTACAAACGCAACTTCCGTTGCAATTGCTATTAAACTATGATTGTAACCGTTCTTATAAATATTAAATATTAACTCCATATGATTCAGAATAAAAACTTATCGATTCGTAAGAATAGAAGAGATACCGATGAAAAATAAGTAATAGAAATAAATAAAAAACAACACAACAATGACTCCGAAAGGGTTAATAAGACTGTAATGTGATCCGACGATTATTAGCCACAAAAATATTTTCCTATCGAGTAAATTTCTTAAATTATCGGTGATTATTAAATAATGAAAATTTGGGAAAAGAACCAGAAACTATGTAAGTCTTTCACAGAAATTATACTCTATAATTTGTCAGAATCAAAAAGAAATTATTATCGTTGTTTTCGCTAAGATTCAATATTAATACAAAAATTCATGAGCCATAAATAATAAAATAATAAAACATGCATTGATATAAATATCAAAGAGTGATGAAATTGCATTTGCGAGGTGCATGAGCTTCAGAAAAATATTTAAAAAATGTGCATAAGTAAGAGCTATCGTAGATATCCAACCAGGTACCTAGAAAATATGTATGTTTCCGAATTTGATCACCTCTTTGTCGAACTTTATATACAAACACTGAGAAAACGCCGCTGCTTTTGCTGGGTTTTGAACTTATAAGGTATATAGCAATGCGAATCCACATTACACACACGCGCATGCACACACGTACACACACATACTATACATACACAGACGCACGCAAACACGCACTGAGAGAGCGAGAGAGAGAGAGAGAGAGAGAGAGAGAGAGAGAGAGAGAGAGAGAGAGAGAGAGGAGTTAGAGAGAGATAGCGAGATAGGAAAGGGCACCACCGCACCGATCGCGCAAGCGCACCATCAGCATATAATTATATACTCACTTACTCACTACTCTCGCTCTCTCTTGCTCTCCTCCCTCTCTTACACTCTCTCTCTCTCTCCCACACACACACACACACACACACACACACACACACACCACACAGCGCGCGCTCTCGAATTATATATAATATATGCACACACACACACACACACACACACACACACACATATATATATATATATATGTGTGGACATATAAACATTATGAGAGACCAGACCAGTCACAAACTTACAATCAGACTATATTAGAAGAATTAGAGTACCATACACACGCCATCAGACGACAGGCACGCTCACACGTCTAGATCTCTTCCAGAGGTGCAAGTGGGCGCACGCGCGTTTCTAAGCGCATGTCAATATAGGTATTTCATAATAAAACTTATGGAGGAACAAAATCAACGCGCAATGCGGAGGAAGAAAATTTTAGTCGCTAAAAAAATCTGACGATTGACACTTGTCATAGAGCGTCTACTTAGCACCGTCGCCACTCTGCAGCTCTGATGTTCCGAAGGCCTGCAGGATGGCGAAAGGGGATGGGGGAGGGAGGCGGGGAGGTAGTGAACATCGTTAAACGCTTATTAAATATGTACAATTATGCAGAAACTTTGATAAAATATAGACTAGTAAGTACCATGTCAGCTCCCAGATCTTTCATGTCGCAATAGAGAAAAAGGTCCCCCGGCGGCTTCATCCAGCCGCCTGTGTAACTCTCCACCGTCTCCAATGCTCTCTCCAGTCGCGTCACCTCCTCGAAATTCACCCTTGGACCGCCCTGAGCCGTCCCGACTGAGAACAGCCGCGACGACACCACAATTCACAAATCTCGATCCTCCGGACGACCTCCTATCGCTCCAAACAATATCACTGTCGGCGTCGGCGTACGAATGTAATGACAATATCACTGCGGGCTTCGCTCTTACCACCGCCAGTCCGCCACCCTGCGCCCCCTCGGCCGCGCAAGTCGCGCTCCTTTTCACTGACACTTCGCCGCAACCACTCACGTCTCACACACTTGCCAAGCTGCCGCCACACTCGGCTCTTCCCGAGCTGCCGAGCCGATGCCGAAATGCCGAACAGCGGCGCCTCGCTAGCTCGCAACTTACGATAAATAAGCGGACGAGACGAATATCGCGCGGGGAACCGACGACGAAGGAAAAGGAGCCGGGGAGGACTGCCACTCCGCTGCGTCCGGCCACGGAAAAATCGTTATTCCGAACGGCCGAGGAGAGACAGGAACGAACAGGAAGAACAGGGCCGCGCGGCTCGGAGCAGCCGGCACTATTCGCACTTCAGCTCCGCGTGCTGACCGGGCCAAGGCACCTCCTCCCTCCGCCCGCCGCCGCTCTACCCGGCTACTGCGGTGTCCGGCGGTATCCGGCGAGTTCGGGCCACAGCCGCCCTTTTCGCTTCGTTCTGCCGCTGGTTGGCTCGCGCCCTTTGTTGCTGCGCGGGCAGAGGGAGGCCGGTGTCGGTCCGGTTCCCCGTGCAGCTTCTCGTCTGCGCGTCGATGAACGACAAGGCCCCGCGTCTGCTGCGTGGGCGGCCGAGGAGATGGAAGTAGAACTGCTCGATTACGCACTCCGGAGTTATGGCTCGCGTGCTCAGCCGCTTTTGGGCATCCTCGCCTGGTAGGCGCTGGGCTCTCCCTCGGTTCGACGCCTCGACGTCGCGTTTAGGGAAGTGCGCCTTCCTTTCCACGTCTTTGATCTGCTCTGCACTGCTCTGATCTCCCTCTCTCTTTCTTTGCTTGTCTGTCTTCCTCCCGCTCCCGCTCGAATACTTGACCACGGCACGGATGAAGAGGCGGCAGCGCGACGTGGGAGAGGCCAAGACTGAGAATGAGAATACAAATAAGTCGACTGACTGGGTCCGCACAATCGCCGCTTCGGTTGCAAATGTATGTGTGACTGCTGCGCACCTACGGGCTACGGCCGCCGCTGTAATGCTCTTCCCTGCTCTTCCCTTTCACGGTTTCACGCTCGTCTAGAGGTTGCGCGTCCTGGGTGACGCTTCGATAAGAGACCGGTAGAAGCGACGAACTTGTTGGCAGGGTGCACGTACCCGTGCAATACCGAATAACGCAGCCGCGTATATGTCGCTGTATATGTTTTCGGTAACCGGCCTCAGTCTCTATTTCGTTCTGCACTGATCTGCTCTTGATGTCTGCACAACGCGATGGAGATGGAGATGGAGACTGCTCTCACGCCGAAACAAAGAACGACGCCCGACGGTGGCGCCGCGGTGTGCCGCTTCTAACGTTACAACTGTACTCCTATCCTATCCTACAATAGCAACAGCTTTACCAAGACTATACTTTACTCTTCTCTTGTGTATGCCCCTCTGCATTTACACAATTGCACTTGTGTCCTGCACTTTGCTCGGTCTCTAATGTAGTCTGATGTCGGGAGAAAATCTAAAGCTGGTTAAAAAATAAGACCAGATAAGCCGTAGGTCACGTAGAAGGTAGAGTAAAGGACATCTAGGTTCGATTACTCGGCATCTGCAGTCGAAATACGGAGCAGTGTCATAGTCAGAGAGCACACAGCGCGCGCGCGCAAACCGTGTATTCGCGACGAATCTGATGCAGCCTGCACACGCCGCTCTAAATTTGTGAGCGTGTTTCTGTTTACGTTAAATGGCGGTGGCCTATAACGAGCAACCTGAAGCAACTATTATATTACATGCAGTTTTGTCCAAGTGCTTTGCCTTACCTAGTTTTACGTTGGAATTTGAAATTGGCAATATCAGTAATTTTATATCAGACCAGTTCCCAGTATCTTTCTTCGCTTCGCGATTGAGAGAAAGATAACCGCTGATTATTGTTCACCCAAAATTTCGACAATATTTTTTTTCTACAGTGTTCAATTTTTTATTTTGTATTCTGTTTCTATCTCAATATTTGTCATAATCTTATTATAAATATGTACATCAACCCAATTGAGACGGTCCAGAAACTATTATTTCATTTAATATTTTAATCAGATAATTTTTAACGATTTACAGTTTTTATTTGCTTCCTACACTTAAATAATATATATTTATATTAAATTTTTATCCTTTATTTTTAAGCCTTCGTTAATTTGTATGGCTCCTCTAATTTTGTGTTTCGTCATACAACTTTCAGTTCTTAGTAATATTAATATATAGAAAAAAATTGAAAGCATGTGAAAATTAAAACATCTAATTTCATAAATTTTCTACCCATACAATAATATATGTACATTTGGATGAATTAATAATTAAAAAGAAATAGATTATGTACTGATTCCAATTTGAATTATTCTGTAAGAAGAACATTTATGAAATTAAATTCTTTACTTTTCGTTTGATTCATATTTATTCGTTGTACTTTAATGCTTGGTTCAATTTTTTCTATATATGAAAATTACTTTGAATCTAAAATTATGTCAAAACAAAAAATTAGATGCTAGAGAAAAACAATAGATTAGAAAATATATATACAGTAGATAAAATTTCCTATAATATATTCAGTTAATTTTTAAAAATATTTTGTAATGAAACATACGAAGTAAACATGCTTAAGATTAGGGAAAGAATTATGTATGAATATTTTTGCATAAGAACAGGAGATTTATATGATCTTTATTCTTTCGAAGGTTAATCAACTACGGGCATTGTATTGATATCGTAGTTTAATAGAAAAATAATTATTAAATTAAACATTAAAAAAAGAAACTATTAACTTATTATAGTTCAGAATATAATTAAAATAAATCATACTATTTTAACTGTAATATTACTTCAACTTAGAAAAAAACTAAATTTAAAATACTTTATCACGTATACATAAATACAAAATTAGTATAACTTCATATATTTTATTATTGTTTTTACTAATTTATTTAATCATTTAACAGATAAACGTTTTTTGTAAAATTAAATAGAATTAATTTAGAGTTATTTTCAATAACAACCATATAATAATCATATATTGTCCTACATTTATTATTAAATTAATAGAAAATTAGAAGCTATACATTTAATATAAGATAGTTTAATTTTTGAAATGTTATTATTTATGAATACTTGTTCAAATACCATTTTTCTTTATCACTTATTTGCACTTATTGGGATATATTTACTTTTTGAAGTTATACTTTGCTATATTGCAGAAATATAATTTTTGTAGTATAAAATTAAAAGGTTTTTTGACCCATTAATAAAAATGATTAGGATATATTGTTTACATATCATCCATCTTAAAAACCCCATGAGTTTAACATGATACTAACCTGACCATTTCTAAATTGTTGTTGTTGTTGTTGATGATGAAATAAAGCAGCTTGTTGTTGAGCTGTCATTTGATTATTTAAATAAACAAGATGTTCGGTTCCTGGCGTATTACTCTGAAATTGTTTGATAAGTACAATCAATATTTTAGAATAGAATATATTTAATAAATATTTTTAAATAATATATGGGATATTACCTTCAATTGCATTGGATGTATTTCATATGGCATATGAACATTATTCATGGCTTGAAGACCAAGCTGTTGAGGTTGACTTTGCTGAGGTACCCCAAGTTTATTCATGGGATATTTCCATTTTTCTTGACTCTAAAAATATGAGTTAAATACAAATTATGAAATCTATAAACTTTTTGACAATAACGACAACTGTTATGTTTAGTTACTAACATTATCAATAATTCCATCATCTGCTAAAGCCCAAGCTCGTGGAGTTTGTTTTGATTGAAAAGCTGAAGTCTGAATTCCAAAATCTTGGTCTGTAGGACGTTGAAAAACATAACCTACCATTGCTTCATCTTGTACTCGATTCACATTCATTGGATGTGTTTGTGTAGGTGGTAAGCGAATTGTATCTCCTCCAGCCATAACCTGACCACAAGCTTCAGCATCCTGAAAGTTAAAGTTTATAACATTGAACAAAATTCATCCGAATTGGAATTGATTGGAATTGTCTTCATATTAAAGTGTATGTACCTAGGATAAAATTATTTATGTAAAAATCTCAATGAATAATTCTTAATTTATAGTGAATTTCCATTTTTTCCATCAGTAAGGGTGTACTAACAATGTTAAAATATCATTAAAAGAAAAGTTCATATTAATTCAATAATATAGAATTGAATCGATAGCTATAATAGTTAGTTACAGATCTTCAATTTTAATAATTAAAATATTTTCAGTCTCAGTAATTCATTTTTACATATTGTAATCATAGTTATTTTGACAGTTCTGCATCGTATTCATTAATAAGACTCTAATTACTTCTATTTATAAATTATATGAAGAGATAAGTTTAGGTATGTCTTATTTTTTTAACCTCGAAAATAAAACTGTAGCAGGAATCCAGAACGAAAAAAATTTTGTAAAAAAAAAAGAGAACTCGACTTACCGTAGGTAAATGTCCATTAGCAGATGGATGATGAAGCTGCATGGGAGGCGCCGGTTCACCTCCAGCTCCAGCGCTACCCGCGCCTAACCACTTCATCCTGTCTGCTCAACCCGGACGGCTATCCTGGGTGACGGCAGAGCCAGGGCGAAATATTAGCTAGTCAACTGCTGCTACTGCGCAACTATATTGTTGCAAAATACAGATGAAAAGAAGTGAAGCAGAAGGCACCTTAGAGTTTACCTCACTCTCCCGTCTTTGCAGTCTTCAATCTGCAACACTACACCAGGGACCAGGCTACACGACAAATGCAATTGTCGATCGCGTATATATATTATACCTAGATCCTATTTTCTCGGTTAGGTTACCTCTCCAGTCAGAAGAGAGAAACCGGCTGCAGATGTAACTCGCGTATATATGCACACCGTGATGTATGTATGCTCATGCAAACGTACACCCGTATATACGCTGATATACGTTACGGAGAAGATCTCACTTTTATGTACATTCACCAAGCATTCACCTCGCACTCCTCTTTGCTCATTCTTTCTTCCACATATATTGTTTCTCATACGTATAACTTTGTGAATATAATCGACGCGTTTTTATTGTCTTTCTTCTTTTGCAGTTTTTCACTCTTTAAAGGTTAGTTTCCAATTAATCTCCCTCTTTTCTTTTCACTAATTCATTCTCACTCACTCCCTCTTGATCCTTCTTATAAGTATTATAATGTACACGAAAACGCGAGTTTGGCTTGAACGTCGGTGAGTCGGCGCCACCGCGCGAATATACACTTATGCATGCATTTTCAATTATACACACTCATGCAGTCATGTACGCCGTACACCAGTGTAGACTGTCTGTGAATGAAATCAGAAAAATGCTGATTGAGTAAAACCTCACAGAATATATATAATGAGATAATTTTAATAATTTTTTGAGTATGATTTCTGCTTTTCACTTTACCTGTTACTTATTACAGAACAAATTCTTCTGAAGGTTCATCAAATTTAAGATTATTAAGAAGGAACAAAAAATAAGATAAACAAGAAGTAATATAAAAGTTCAATGACAGTCGATTTTAATTTTAATTGCGTGAATAGAAACGAACAGTTTAAATCTGTCAAAAACGTAATACCTTACCAGACCGTACTGAACAAATTGTTTAATCAGGTCTGATCATCTGATACATAAATCATAATATTTTAATTTTACAACTATATGATAGTATAAATTCACATCTTCAAAATGAACTTGATAGAATAATTAAAGATAATAAAGAATAGTATCAATATAGGATATAAATGGGATTATAATTAAAAGAAGCATATGAAATTATTAACACATGAAACGAAAGTTAGGTTAGACCTAGATACGCGAAAGTCCGAGTTGTCTCGACTCCCGCCATTAACGTTGTTTTGTTTTTCACTAGCGCGCGTCTTTCATTTTTTTATCCGTTCAAACCACAAAAAGGCATTAGTAAATAACACGTAACTAAGGCCTGCAAAGACACGCGATATCCGACTTAAGAAATCCCTTTAACTTATAAACGCATTATAAAATACCTGTTAGGTTATATGTTTGCAACAATTGATTCTTAAGCTACACATTACCTTTACTTAGTTTATAATATTAAGTAATCAGCCGTGAGAAAAATGCAGGGAGAATACGATCTTTCAGACAAGATAAACATGCACAAGCGTATCACTGCCATCACAATCGGCTACTATATCTCTATCTCCCTCGTTTGTGTGCACGTGCACTAGCTGTATCTGGTTGTATACTATCTATATACACAAACTACACTAATTTTTGTAGACACTATACATATAAATATAACTGATATAACCATAGAATAATGACGATCGACAGATGCGAAATGACATATTCAAAAAGGAAGATCCAAATGGAATATCCAATCTTGTACTGTAACTTGTTTTTTTACATTTTTGTTGATAAATTTCAAACAGTATTAATTCTATATAAAAAAAAATATTTTGCCTAATTAATGCAAATATAGTAATACGGAAACAAAATCATTTTTTAAGATTATATATCTCACTAGTTCCCTTAGTTTATTATTACCTTGTCTCAGCAATTCAATAATGACTTTTAGAAAAAAGTAGAATCTGAAAAATGAATAGTTAGGAAATATGATAATAAGAAAATAATAATGCTGATTTATTCTCTTTTTTACATTATTCTTTAAAATGATTTTTATACTTCTGCATTTCATACTTGACTTTTCATTTTATTTACAGAACTACACGAGTTAATTAAATCATTGCAAAAGCTCTTCACATTCGTTGAATGGCCTGGTGCTCCATTTCTCATGAGTCCTGAAAATCGAGTACATCGAATTGGGAGAACATGCGCGCGTTAAACGAAAAAAATCTCCCCCTAAACGTTCTTTATTCAAAAATTTAACAAATATCATCCATAATTTCTTGATTCTTACGTAGTTCACAATAATAGTTCGTTCGGTTTTGAAGCTAGCTTCGCTACGAGAAATTTATTTCAAAATACACATTTCTAGGATAAAACTTTTCACTTGTAAGGAAAAATAAAAAGGGTAACAGTTTTTCAATTAGATGCATACTCTTAACGAGGTATTTAACTGTCACATTTATTATGCCACTAACGGTTCGAATTGTAATGACAATTTCTATGGCGAAACTAGCCAACATTATTGTAGAATAAAAAATGATCTATAAAAAAACATCGTCGGACGGAAACGACGCGATCCGCCCAGATACTTTGCATTGCCGACAATAGGCATACTGTTAAAAACAATTGTAGGACATATCGGCCTTTTCTTTTTCATTTGTTAAAAAAGATTAGTGTTTGACAGCGAAATTGTAACAATCACAAAATATCGCACAAGATGATCTCTTTATAATAGAACTTTAACGTAATGAAACATTTTGTAATAAAAGAAACTGAATAGAATTGCATAATCATAATTCTACCTGTCTCTGACAATGTAAATATATTTCTCTTCATGGGTTAGGCTTTGTGCAAATTAACAAAACAAATATTATAAAAATAAAAATTTTTATTTAAACTTCAAACTTAACTATGATTCCGAATATTGTTAGAATTAATTATATAATATTCACACGAAAATTTTTAGATATACATACAATAATACAATAAATTTGTTTATTTGCACAAAGTTACTTTTTTGTGAGTAATTAAATATTTAATTTATTAGGAGTTTGATCAACATTTTTGAATGAAAATTTAATTCGACAGGCATTATTTATTCTTTTTTATTATTAATACATGAACTATCATTGACAGAACTTTGTCAAAGCAGCGTCGAAGGATCAAAAATGAAGATCTTCTCTTCGAATGAATAGATACTAAAAGTAACTACATAAACTAACATTCTCTCATTTAATGATTTATAATAATAATAATAATAATAATAATAATAATAATAATAATAATAATAATAATCGTAGCGATAATAATGTTGATAATTAAAAATAACTAATCTTTCGATACAGTATTGTGATAAACATACTGAATTAACAGTAGAATCTTTCTTGTCCGTTGGTACCGTTACGTCCTTACAATTATATATACGTAGGTATACAAAGTATTTACAATTGCAGAAAAATGTGATCATTAAATGTAGGCACTATGGCTTTGGACGCACACTAATTTGTACATTAGAGTACATCCTTAAGGGGTTTCTTAGAAAAAAGGATCGAAACCGTTTCTAAAAATCTGCAACTAATTCGTATAAATTAGAAGTAATTTTAATTCTTTATTCATGCAAAAATATTATAAAATTTTATATTGAAATATGAAAACGAATCTTTTGTAACAAAAATAGTTTTAATTAAATTTAAGTTAAATTATTGTAACTATAATCGCTACAAAATATTAAAATATTGTATTATTTAAATTTTCCTATGAATCTTTAAATACAAAGCAATCTTTTTGACTTAGGTAAAAATAAATTTCCTTATGGAAACCCCTTAATCAGGTTCAGAATATCATGTCCTGAATAAATCTTAAAGATTGTTAGATATTAAATATGGGTTTATACTTGACAAATATTTATCAAGGGTCTGTTGTTTTCATTTAATTTCTCGTTTCGACACTCGAGTTCGCCTTCAAAAATATATGAATAGCTTTGAACATTAACACTGGACAATAATTAGCTAACGAAATTAAGGTATTTTAACATTTTTACTGTGAAATATAAATTTCAAGCAAGGTACATAGGTACAAAACGATCCACGAAAAATAATTATACAAAAATCTAGTAAAGGCTAATTTAATCTGATTTAATCAATTGATCACATATTCTCTCACGTAAACAAACACAACAAAGCATTTATGTTTCTGTTCAAACATACTTTCATATATACGTACTATATAAAAATAACTAAATGTTATTTTAGCTTACAGCATAGCACAGTTTTATTATAAAAATTTGCAACTTAAGATTTGCATTACAAAGCTTTAAAGTCATTACGCTTACATTACAAACATAGGCGCTAACATAAAACATAATAGTATATTACAAATTCAGTGCTTTGCAAATTCTTGATCCACGCAAAAACTCTCATTTACTGTATTGGCTTATGCTGATCTGACTACAAACATGCGAGCAACGTTCAATCATACTATGATACACATTTCTAAATTGCACAAAAACAGCCTTATGCGTTGTTCGCTGCTTTTTGAAGGCTAATCTACTTTGTGTACAGTAATTGCTTATGATTAATGTTTTTCAAATCAAAGACCAAAATTTTGAATATTATACGCTAACGTGTGATATGTGCAATCCAATGTTTATGATTTTTTTATAATTTTGATATTATAAATTTGACAGAATCTCGAGTGCCCTTTATGATATCTAATGAAAACTGAAAAAAATAGATTAACGACTCTGTGGAGTCTTGGGCAGGTACTACTAAGTACAAGTTGCGTGTCGCAAAGGGCTACAGATGAACCCTTACATAGCGAACTCAACTTAATAAAAATTTGTCGCAAATATTGTCTTTTCAATACCGATTAAAATTGTAAATCAAAGAGATCTGAGAGTCCTTCTTCTGTGCCTAATGAAAACGAGTAATCACTTTCCGAAAGAGGTGGTTCTAATGAAAGCAGTGACTCTCCAAAATCAAGAATATTCATGTCTGAAACAAATAAAAAAATATTGTTTATATTATTTAGTATATTTTTGTTACATAATTTTATTAATTTATTCAATGGTAAGAATCCTATGATACTTAGAATTAAGTTGAAGTTTGAACATTTTCTTCTAAATACCTTGCCTATAAAGTCTCTTGTAGTTACAAACCATTACCTAAATAGAACTCTGCCTGTGATGTGACTAATAATGGCTACACAAGTCACAGTCAGAGTTCCGTCAGGGACTGGCAACTTAGTCTGCTCGTCAAAAAAAAAAAAACTCCATGGCTGTTGTTGGGAATGTATAAATTCTAATCACGAGATGGTTATTATATAACTAATAATTATTTATCAAAAATAAAAAAGTAACCATTTTTCACCAATATATTTATTAATACAATTTGAATTTATAACATATTGATTTTACAGATTCTATTTTAAACAATTTAACATGCGTGATTCGCTTTTTATATGTAATTATTTTCTGCAATAAAAATTTAATTAAAACTGAAAAATATATTTCATTATTTAAATTCTTTTGTCATAAGTTCTTGCAACTATTTACTTGCTATTTCCACACCATACAAGTAGGACCATGATCATCAGATTGTCAATAATAAATATAACCAGTGATAAAATAATTTAAAGAAAAAAAATTTTTTAATGTAAATAATATGATACCTGAGGTCATGTGCTGATCTTCAGTCTGCAATTGAAGTCGACCTCCACCCATGAGACCAAAGTCATCTGTTTCACAAAGAAGTGCATCTCTCATGCCTGCAGGTGATAATGTTGAAAGCATCATTTGTTCAGATGTCATGCAATTTTCTGTCGTAGGTACAGGTTCCACTTTTACATCGCCACCGTTATGTATTAAAAATTCAGACGGTATTGAAGAAGATACCGTTGAAGGTGCCGATACAGACGATTCAGGAGATGGTATTGTAGGTGTCGTCGTTGTATATCCTGGAGTGAGAGGCGTCTTTACTCCTGGATCATCTGGACAGAGGAACACTTCTATTTCCCCGTGTGTGGACCTCATGTGAATTTGTAGCTAAAATATTAATAAGATTATATTATAATATTATATTATATTATAAGTGAAAATTTTAGACTTAAAAAAATTTCACATCAATGTGTTAGATTATTTTTTTGATTTCATAAAATTTAGTTTCTTGTATTATCTTCATATTGCTACTGTTCGTTAAATTGTTAAATAAAAGATCAACTTTATAAGGGATATTCTAGGCATTTCTATAAAATATATTATATTTATTAAAAATTATCAATTTTTTATATTATTTCTAATCCTTCACTTATGAAGTTCTTTTACATAAATTTAATAATTTTCATAATACATTGGATGGCTCAACGTTGTCATTTTCAGTGCAGATGGATAAATTTCACTTTTTGTCGCTATACTTGTTGACCATACCCATTCTTATTCATTTATACTGTTAGATTCTTAAGGTAGAAAAAAAATAAAATTTTTCATAATTCTTTTACACGATTAAGATCCTTTTTTAAAGAATAACATATTATTATCTAATATCGCGATTCATGTAGTTTCCATACATGTAACACATGTGGAATTTGTAAGTTTTTCTCAAACATTCTCAAAGTGAAAAATAAAGTAATTTTTTTTCATTCATTAAGAATATCAGACTTTTATTAAAGTTACAGTTTAAAAAAATGACCGTCAGTTAAACGTTTTATTTACTACTATATAATTCTTAAAAGTTATCAGCTGAGAAAAATCTTGAAAGACAAAAAAAGATAAATCTTGAAAATTAGAAGATTGCTTTTATAATCAACAAAGTTTTGAAGCCACTTTAATACAAAGGTTCAGATCATAGTTAGTTTTCTATAATTTTTTAAAGGTAATGTTGTTGAATTCTCTTTTTGTTATTCTTCACTACACTGATGCTTTACAGAAGAAACAGAGAATATAAATTTAATACAATAAAATAACAAAATTGCAAACCTTGGGCTGTCCAAAATTATTAATTGGCTGTGGAACGTGCAAAGTAGCTTCAGGTGGGGCTTTTACAGCCATTATAGATTGATCTTTATACGAAGCCACAGATCGCAAATCATGATACGTTACGTAGGCATATGTTCTATCAGTGGTAAATTCGTTCAGCTCCTTTTGTGCTCCGTGAATCAACCTATCTAAAGCGTTTTCTTTCGCTTCTAAATCTGCGACTTCTCTTCGCAAATCGATTATGTCATTTTGATTGCTTGGAAGACACCCGCCTCTGTTAGAAAAATAAATTAATTATAAAAAATAATTAGTTTCATAATTTCATAAAAAATAATTTAAGTAAAAATAATTTAACTCACTTCCACTGAATATTGTTTTTACTTTTTTTTTCTAATATACCTATGCCTTCTAAAACATTAGTAATATCGTATATGCGACGTTTTTGAACTTCAAGTTTTTCGGATGCTACATTTAAGTCGACTACGCCATCATTACTATACTCTACTAGGTTGATAAATTTTTTCGTTAGTAAACTTAACGATGTGTCGTACCGAGTTCTTTCCAGACTTTTACCTAAAATTCAACAAAGTTGTTAATAATTTTATAATAATTTAATATATTAGTATCACTCAAACCTCGAAATTACAAATTTAAAATATTTTATTTTTGCATTCATGGTTTAATATTCAATCCGATATTAGTGTGTAGTTAATTTTTGCCTCGTATGACTTATATCGTCCTTATTTCGTACAAAAGTACACTAATTACGAGATAACTGATCAACTTTCACACTCATATTGAAATACAATATTTCTATAATAAATGCACAGAACTATTGACATCTCATGCTTGTTTAGACAGTGAAAATTACGAAATGCTTACCGCATTTAAATTCTGAGGGAATACAATAATACATGAAAGCCAAATTTTTCGCGATTACCTTAGAAAAATAGTATAAAATACACATGCTCGAATGAGACGTATCCCCAACCGTTCTTTCATCACCCTCGTATTGTTCGAGCGATAAACTTCGCTTGTGCGGGAAATCAGGAATCACGTACATTGCACACATTTATTGTAATATATTATTATAGGTTGAAATGTATATTAAATTATATATACTAAAGCATATAGTAATACGTAATTATATTATTAGATAAAAATATCAAATTATAGACTAAAATTATATTATTCAATGTAGAATAAAAAGATGATATATTTAATTAAATAGAACACCTATAGTAAATAATAGATACAATAATGTCATAGTACTTTGGTTGTCTAGAATTTCTTTTTTTTCAATAACGATATGCACATATTTCTAACATTACTTTTCTTTATTAAAATCGGAATACTGCTACTCACTTTTTGTAGGAGTGTGGCCTGTAAGTGAATGTGAACCTGATCGACGGTGTTTGCCTCTTGGAGCTTTAAACGTGGATTGACTTGGTCCTACTTCCAAGTTCAGTCTTCTTTTTACTGCCTGAACTGATATCTAAAGAAAGGTTTGAGTTGCGTGACGATTAATTCGAAATAGACAAATTCAAATATAAATAAGAAGACGGAAAATGTATATGATTACTACAGATTAGAAAGTATGATTAAGTCTCAAATACTGTACTATTTGAGAAGAAAATCATTATTTTAAAAATAGTGTTTTTTTTTTTTAATCTAAAATGGAAATGAAATATTAAAGTGAAACATCAGCAAATAAAATATTATTAGCGGATTTATAACAGAGATTTATAAAGATATTAGAAGATGAACACGATTTACCTCAGTTCGAGGTGGTGGTTGCGCGGGTTTTCTGGTCACCTGATAACAGGGGGTTTGGCCATATTGATGATCTTGCAGATGAGGACTCGGCGTCTCCTCTGCAATTTTCTGTACTTGCAATTCGTCGTAAGATATTCCATCGACATCGACGAATTCGGTTTTTACTGAGTTAAAAACGAATAATAAAAATTATATATCTTAAATATCTTTTGTTTTTTTTTAATATAAAGTAGAATGTAAAAAATAAATAAAAAGAAAAGGAAGAGCTGAAAGCATTTGAAAATTAAAAAAGAAAAAATATTTACTAAATTTTGACTCCACCATGTCAGGCGTAACAGGCCTGGCAAGATCTTCCAGTATGACTTGCCTCTTTACACGTGGCATCGTACTGGATGTGGGAGCGTCTGAAAAAAAGCAACAAAACTTGGTTAAAGCTAGCTTGACGGAATCGCATTAAAAAGATATTGCATTTAATAAATTTCAAGGTTGTTGGCGGGTGGACCCTAATGCATACTGCGGCCAATGTGTGAAAAGCCGCACCAGAATCGGCTGCAATGAAAACATTCGGATCCAACGTTTCAGCGGGTTTCAGGGTCAGAATGTGTTTTGAGCCTCGGCTTTCTCTGTGCGCACAGCTGAATTTGCCGCCTAATTGTAAATCTCTCATGGGGTAAGTGGAAGAAGTGAGGCAGGGAGGAAGCGAAGCGAGGGGGGAGAGGAGGACGCAGAGAGAGAGAGAGAGAGAGAGAGAGAGAGAGAGAGAGAGAGAGAGAGAGAGAGAGAAGACGAAGGTGACGAAGCCGCAATGGCGTACTGTGGAACTTGGGAAGATGACTGGAAGGGCGTGAGCGCCGAGCCACTGCCTCTCCTGCCTCTACTGCTCTCACAGTTCCCCGCGCACAGGACTTTCGGGCACCGGGCGCATTCCACTATAGAGGAAAGAAGATCAGGGCTCTCCCGCGTAAGGAATCTCTCCCGTCTCTCCCGTCTGCTCCCGCCGCCTGCTCTCTCGCATAATGTCTCGCGGCTACCTCCTGCCTCCTGCCCGGTTGCCCCTTGTTTTCTCCTCCTCTACAGCTTGCGCGTGCGCGCCTTCCCGGCTGTCCCCGCTCCCTTCTCCTTCTCTAAGGTTACCGGTTTTCAGAAGATCTTTTCTTTCTGCCGACGACGCGCACGGGGGGTACGGACCCCGGCACGGGCTCCGCCACGGGCTCCGCCACGGGTGCACGGCTGTACGCGAGCAGCGCCGTGACGACTGCCGCGACGACGAACGAGGCGAGGAGCCCGCACCGCCCGGGCGAAGGGACCGGGGCCGGCTGGCGATCGAGCCTGGACTCGGGGTCCCGGGGGAGGTCGGGCCTCGGCGTCGAGCCACTCGATCGCGCGAACAACCGTCGCGCCAATTCCAGCGGGATGTTAACTCGTTATCGCGAGCGGTACGGGCGCGGAAGAGCCGGTGGCGTTGCGTCTGCTCTTGTTTTCTTGGAAATCCTCGAAAACCTGCCGAGCGCTCAAGGCGAGAAACGCGCACGAGTCCTGCGCGCGCATTTGGCTCGGCCAGAACTAATCAGTTTTTCCCCTTACATCCGAGATATTTCCCTTATATTCCCTTTGTTCGTTTTCCGCCCGTTCTTCAGCTTTGCGGCGCATTTGTAACGCTCTCGAGCGAATTAGCCTCCACGGATATAGCAGGACGCAGCCAAGATTTTTTACTACGAGCCTGCCAAACGAATTTGGCTCCTTTTGGAATGATCGAAACAATGACTATGCGCGTGTATAAGAAAATCGTGGAAATTAGAAGACCCGAGCATACCGAAGATTCGAGCCGATTAGCTTCGACCAATGACTCCCGAGAGGGATAACTATACTTACTTAACTCGTCTTTCAGCTGTCGCTGTTTTTTTTGGAGTCGCTGCCTTCGAGATGACGCGTGAAAACGTTTCGACTTCTCGGATCGTAAATTGTCGAAGATTTTCGCGAACTACCTTGATCGACGAAATCGTATATAGCTTTGCTCCCTTCGCCTCATGGGTCGCTGGACGTCATTTCTGTTCGAGCGGCAAAATCGCGCAAAATGCTTCAAGATCTACTCCCGAAGTCCCAACGTTTGGGAGAAAAACTTGCCCAAGTCACGATTGAAAAGTGAGCGTGTGGGAGGTAAATATCGACAACAGAAAATAAGGGATACCATATCCAAGCTTCGGATATATATTCGACATAAGTAACGTTCTCAATCCGACCTGGAATTACGGGACCCAAGGCCTAAAGTTGGACGTATATCCTTAAAATAACGCGTTCTTTAAATTGCTTTACCTACATAGCTTGATTCAAACTTTCCTTATACAATATATATAAAATAAGCCTCCTTATTTCTTCTTATTGATTATAAATACTATTCTGAATATTAATTCGATTTCGTGCCGTTCATTAAAATTTTGTGAATAAATTAATATTTATTTATTTATTATTAATTTTTAGCAATTGCTCTTGGCTCTAAGTCTATAGAGAAAATAGTTTCGCTGAAATTATAAGTATTATATTATAAGTCCAAATGGTGAATTTCGACGAACTTTTAAAAATAACGAACCAAAAAGATTCTGAAAAAATCAAATGGACTATTTCAAACAATCGCTGATTCCGAAAATGACACAATATATTTATAACAAAAACCGTGAAAAATTAAGAAAAACCATAATGTATAGAAAAATTTGAAAATGATTTAAATGTAAAATGTAACATCGGACTAAAATACATTTTTTATATTGTCTATGTGTTTCTTTTGGAACTTCTTTCGAGAATTTTGTATGAAAAATGAAATAAAATTGGAGTTGTTTGTGTTTAATTTGAAATAAAATTAACGAAGTAAACGTCGATGCATTAGGGATCTTCCATGCCGCTACGATAATAAAACTTAAACAGTGATGACATATTTTTTATTTCCATTCTTCTCTCGAAAAATTCACATGTTCGATTGAAAATAAATACTAAATGAAATATTTTTAGCGAGGCTTTAATTTTTTATTCGACACATTTTCTTAAAATTTGTTCCATATGTTATGATTTTGTGAGTTTTAGATGGTTTTCGTTATGGTATTCTATTTGTCGTCAATATGTTCTAAGATATTCATAATCACCAATGATTCAAAATAATATTATATATATATATATATATATATATATATATATATATATATATATATATTTCTTCAGAATCTTGTACAGTTTATTTTCGAAAGTTTATCTCTAATATGAATATTGTTTTTCGTAACTTTGCTCATTTGTAGAAAAATATAAATATAATTGTGTTTACGTATATTAATAAAATAAAAGTATCGTTTTGAATGTGAAAATTTGTTTTGAAACGATTTGAAACGAAGGTAAGTATAAAATTATAAAAATAATTACTTTTTCGAAAAGTAGATTAATTTACAAAGAAATTAGTTTCTTTGTGTCCTAGTTTGCATATAGTTTTCACATTTCTTTGGCAGCATGCCTACACAAGCGAAATATCACGAGTTAGTAATAGAGGGCTTGCTTTTTCAAAATATCGATCCTCGGACTAGGTAAGAGAACCGGGAGAGAGAGAGAGAGAGAGAGAGAGAGAGAGAGAGAGAGAGAGAGCATTGGCCAAAGCAGGCCTGGGCCGGGAGTTGGGTCGGTCGGGGACCGGGGCCGGGTTGTGCGAAGATCACGCTGAAGAGCCGGGAGAGAATACCGAAACTACTTTCACGTGCAAGAGCGATGCGCGCAAGTTTCTCTCTTCACGGTGTGTGCGCGATCGACAAATCCAACTGCGCGAGAGCTGCCGCTGCGGGCAGGCGGGCTATTGCGGAGTGCGGACGGGAGACGAGAAGGGTCGAGGAAGGAAAAGAGAGAAGGGGCCGGGGAAAGGAAAGGGGAAGGGGAAGGGGAAGGGGAAGGAGATGCTGCGTAGTCGCGTAGTCGGTGTCGACTGTCGGCTGGTGGCCCGGCAGCCCCCCTGCGCGTACAGCACGTTATATAGTCGCCGGAAATCCAATTCGCGTCTGCTTTGCACATGAGAGAAAGAGGGACAGCGTACGTAGTTGTTATAGCGCCGCGGTGCCGCCGCTGATGTTGGCGTAGAGTCGGGATGGTCGGGATTCGGGCTCGATGGGGTTGGGGCGCCTCGGTGGCTTCGGGGCTGCGTTCTGTTCTGGCTCGGGGGATCTGGCTCTCTGGCTCTCTGGCGCGACTGGCTGCTGGCACCGATACCGGCAGTGCACCTGGAATCTGCGAATTAAAGACCGAGGCAAAGACCGTAAAGAGAGGAGCGACGAGCGAACGTGTGAACGAAGCCATCGGGGCCCCGACGAGCGTGCGAACGAGCCGCAAAGCGGAAGTGGATCCGCAAAAACTCGATCGAGCTCTTGGCCTTCAATATCGCGTTGGAAGCGCGACTTCGAGCACGAATTCGATGCGCGAAGAGGATTCGAGCGGCCTCGAGGAAGAGGCCTCGAATTATCAAAAGTACACAGGAAACGAAGAAATTTAGACTTGAATTCTGGGCTTGGTCACGCGTACGGAAGAATAGAGTAGCGCAAGAGCCCTCGGTGTAAAAATATTGAAATCGCGAACAGAAAAACTACGAGAATTGATTTGTTTTCTATTTTCGCCCTTTATTATTTGCCTCTTTCTCGGCATGCTCTCGACTTGCCATTTAAAAGTCGCTTGGAATGCGTCTAATAGATTCGCTTCGATTCTGTCCCGATATCCCTGGCTAGTCCCTCGGTTTATCATTACCCTTTGCCACGCTGCGACACGTCGGGGCTCCGCACACGAGATGCGGCTGCCAGCATGTAACGACTAACGAAATAGAAGAGAGAGAGAGAGAGAGAGAGAGAGAGAGAGAGAGAGAGAGAGAGAGCTCGCGCGGCTCGAGGAGCCTTTTCCTTTTCGTTTCTTCTTGAATAATATTGCGCGCTGAACCAACAGTGTGCTAGGCTGCCGGCTCGGGGCACGCACACACATCTCGATCAGCTGTGTGGTTCCGAATTAAACGCGTCATGCTCGTTACTGTTACTCTGCTCGCCTTTTGCTTCACGTTAAGCGAGTTACTTCGAGCTCGCACGCATGCACGCACACGCACGCGCGCGCTAATGCACACATACTCACATGCACACGCACACACACACACACACGCGCACACACATACACAAGCGCACGGCCTCTCTCACTTTTAGTTTGACTCCGAGTTAGCTACTGCTACTGCTGCTGTTGCTGCTGCTGCTGCTGCTGCTGCTGCTGCGTGTAATTTCGACGCCAAAGAACGTGGCGCAGCACCCACGACTGCCCCTCTAGACATATGCACGATAACGCAGATAGGCATCGGTAATTAAGCAATGCTCGACACGAGTTCGTGGTTGATAGTCGGGAAAGCATCGTTGAGAGCGAACAATAATGGGGACGAGTGGCCGAGCGAGCAGGCGCAGTACGAAGAAAAGCGCATTACCCTTGGTTCTTGCTTCCGTAGTAGTAGAGTAGTAGAGCACGCTCGCCGAGTGTCTCATGGCAGGCTCGTTTTCACCGGTGGGCAGTCGCCCCAGTGGCAGCAGGATTCACCTCTTCCCGAGCCCGTCTCCTCGCTGCACATTGTACATACACGGTGCACGTACGCGGTTCTTCCTCCACAGTCCGCGGCTCAAACCCATACTTACGATCCCATAGCGTATGTATACACGTCTATTATGTACATATTCGTGGATCGCGTTCGCGTGTGTATGCGTGCGCGCGCGCGCGCGCCTCGCGTCCAACTCGGAATCGAGCTCGGAAGAGAAAAGGCAGAAGGCAGAACACGCGTCCCCGCTGAACTCTGGCCGAGGCGCTGACTCCGGCGGCCGGGCGCCGGCTGCTGCGTGCGCTGCCGCCCGATATGCCGCGCGGTCGGGGGGGGCCGGGCGAAAAACGCGACACGCTCGCAAACTCCGAGCCGACGATCTCTACATCTATACAATTATACGGCCGTGCACCGCAACTCCGTAAGTCTGTATATCTGTACGAGGCATCTGCTATGTGGCGCGAGGTCGCGGGCCGAGTGCGAGCTGCGCCGAGTGCCGCGACTGCCGATGCCGAGTCGAACGCGGAGAGATAAGGAAGAGGGGGTTCACCTTCGCGCTGTGCCGCTGCCGACGCCGAGTCGAAAATTTCCGTCGCGCGGCTGTTCACCTGCACCCCGGTCGAGCCGCGGCTCCCGGGCTTGCGGCCGGGAGAGGTCGGTCGCGCTGGCTGGCCGGTACGAGCCGGGAGCAACGAGGACTGCCGTCGCGACTGTTCACGAGAGATGCGGCGTCGACAGTCCCGACGTAATCGCGACTCCCCACGGGGCACCGGCTGTCCTCTGTTCCGCCTCCGTACGGATCTGCCCGATCTGCCGGCCTGCCTGACGCGCACGTTGCGAGGTTTCTGGGCTTCTCCCTCGTGCGCGGCCGAGTTTACCTACACATGCGCGCCTCTCGTCAAAGTGCGTCCTCCTCCCTTCCCGACACCCGCGGTCCCGACTTCCCGGCTCCCGCTGTGCAGGCGCGCCCCCCGAATTCTCCGGACGGCTCGAGAAAAAGCAATAGTCAAGTTTCATCTGCGCGACTCGTGCGATTCCTAATGTGTGTATAACGTCACATGGGTATAACAATCGAGAACAACAAATAATAACAATTCCCGGCGATCCCAAAATGTAAACTTATCCGATTCTATCTACTAGCCCCGTCTATGTAGCAGACACTGACCAGCTTTTACCTATTTTTCCTCACGCTCCGATCAAAATCTTTACAAACATTTTTTTAAAAACTTCAATTTCTTAGACTCTGCTGTCTACGAGGAGTAAAACTATTTAATCTTATTCATTATTCGACATTGCATTTATTATTGTTGCCTCTTCAGCTTCATGCGTGTCAAATACAGGTGAGTACGTAATGTGTGTTTCAACATTTTCACGTATATTGTCTGACAGGCAGACAGATGGGCAGAAAGAGAAACAGAGGTAGGTAGGGAGAGTGAGAGAGAGAGAGAGAGAGAGAGAGAGAGAGAGAGAGAGAGAGAGAGAGAGAGAGAGAGAGAGAGAGAGCGCACAAGAGTGAGGGAGAGCGAGTGAAAAAGATGGGGGGGGGGGTGAGTGTTCGGAAGAGTAAGAGAATAATGTATTGAAAGATTAAAATATACAAGACAATTTTACACATGCACCGAGATATCGTAATAAAACAAAATAAAGATAACAAAATCGAGTTACTTGTTCGAGGCAAAACACACGTAAACCCTGAACACATAAGAGAAGTTCAGAATTCAAAAAATGTACGTATACTCCGCATACAAATACACATTCTGATTTTGCGAAAATACATTGGCCTGTGAGCGTCGATAAAGAAAAGACGATGGGCACAAGTAGAAAAGCATATAACGCCTAGAACGCGCAAATAACGGTCTTGCTGACGCTAAGCCGTAAACGAGTGTCGACTTGGCGAGAGAGCCGAAGAAACTTTGCTTACCTAATATGCTCCTGACTGCGCCTGAACAGCGGCAGCGTCCCCTTCTCTCTGATCGAGAGTCTCAGCTGGCCGTGCGAAGACGAGGTCGAGGATCCGCTACAGTCGAGTCCAGCTCGTCAATCCCTCCGTCGCATTCTCCCGCACGCTGACCTTCTCCTCCGCGTCGCGCCTCCCGCGCCTCCTGCAGCTCCAGCTCCCCGGCAGGACGCGTCTCCCGCTGGCTGCACCACCGAGGCCGCGGGCCACGGCACACGAGCCGCACGGTGGCGCAAAAAGGGAGAGCGAGACGAGCGTAATGGCTCGACTTTCGAGTCGACTCCGCGTCCGTCCGTCCGTCTGTTACTCCGTTCCACGTCTCTCTCGTTCCTCCTTCCTTTCGGCAGCGGCGGCGGCGGCGGCGGCAGCAGCAGCAGCAGCAGCAGCAGCTTTCAGCTCGTCGTCTCCATTTTCTGCCGGCGCGAGCTTCGCGCACTGGACGACCGGCGACTCGTTCCCTAACCCCCGCGACCGACGTCCGCCCGCCCCCTTCCCCGGCAGAGCGCGGCGAGACCTGGGCGCCCACCTCGGGGAGTCGAGGGCATTCCCTCCGCGGAGCTGCTTCGCTCCGGGCCGACGTTCGAATCCCAACTAGGCGCTGCCGAGCTAGGAGATGACCGCGAAGCCACGAAGTCGAGTGGCGGTCTGGGCGTCTGGCTGCTGGCGGATCCGCGGAGAACGCGGACGGCGGTGCTCGCTGCTAGCTCGCCCTGTCTCCCCCTCTCTTCTTATGCGTCTCTATCGCCGCTGTCTGCCCCGCGTGTCGGCGTAACGCGAACAGCGCGGCGCAGCGGAGAGCCGGGAACGAGCGGCAGCGGCGCCACGAGGCCGGCTCGTGAACTCTCTTTCTATCTTCCTCCAGCTGGTGCCGCTGCTCTTTCTCCTTCCTTCGGCTAGGGCCCGTCGTCCACGCGAACTCACTGCCCCACGCTCTAGTTCTTCGCCTCGGGCCTCCTCACTTCTGCACTTCCTCTGCCGTCGACTGCCGCCGCCGCCGCCGTTGTCTCCGGCTTTAGAAACTCGAGCTCGAGATTCGAGGACAAGGAGTGTGAAGACTCCTCCGTCGCTCTTGCCGTAAGATAACCGCTGGTGCCGCTGCTGGTGCCGCTGCTGGTGTTGTCTTCGTCGCCGTCGACGGAGCGCCGGCATCAGCCATCTGCCGGGCGTCTACCGAAACGACGCTGCGCGCCAAAACCCATGCTCGTATTTCCCGCTCGGGTCGCTCGAAAGTGCTGCCAACACTGCGCTTGCCACTCAGCCGCTGTGGTGGGCGACTCGATTTGATTGGACTGGAGTTGGACTGAATGTCGACGCTATGTGCACTGTGTACTACGCCTATCTCTATCTCCCTTCCACTCACGCACTCTTAGTCTCTCTCGCTCTCTCGCACTCTCTGTTTCTCCCTCCGGCTGTGGCTGCAATCCCAGCGAGCGTGTACTTTTCCCGCACGCGGAGAAAAATGTCGATGAAAATCAGTTTTTCGTCCCTGCTACGGGTTTCTCCTTTTCGTGCTATCGAGAAGACAAACGTTGTTTTCCTTTCAGCTGCAATATTAGCTTTCTCTTCGAAACGAGCCTCGCCAATTCCATCTACGCAATAATCGAGTTAGAGATCGTTGGGTTAGGGCTTAGGGGCCGGGGGGGCGCATCGAGGATTCAACACTGCACAAATGCACAAAGCACAATTCGACTCGGTAGCTCATTGTTCATACACTGACTGCCTTCCTGTCCAATTGTCCACCTCGTCGTGGGAGAAATTGACACTGATGATGAGGAGGAGGGGGGGGGGGCTTTCTCAACAATAGGCGCCCGTACTCCCGAGTCTGATCGCTCTATCTTTGTCGTTCTCTACGTAGACTGTGAGACACTGGCTTCGCGAAAAACACAGGGCGAAAGACAAAACAAATGCTCGTTCAGCTGTGAAAGCACGAAGACGCAGAATGCATCGAAAGATTAACGAAGTGCGCGATTCGTGGCACGTTAGCGCCGTGAACGGTGGGCTCTTGTCCCTGCAAAACGTCTTGGCACTACATCACTCCGGGTCTTCCTCGGGTAGGAGGCGCGACTGGCGCGAGGTCGCAGCGGGACGACGAGATTGACGGGCGTATCGCGCGAGGATTGCAAGGAGAGACGAAAGAACGCCGTGGCGACGAGCCTCAAGAGCGTTCGTTTCTGCACGAAGCGACGCGCGACGCTGGCAGCGAGCCTGTTTTTCGCCGCTTCTTTCCCCTCCCAAAGACAGATACCAAAATGCCGATTATGACTGTACGATGCGCCTCGGGCCGCTTCCCAGTCCGAGGGGCGGAGCGGAGTTCCGCTGGCTCTTTGCTGTACCTGCGCCTCCACTCAACACGCCGATGCAGCCCGTGATCTTCGGGCGGAGGACGTAGCTGCGGCGCAGTCGGCGGGGCACCCCGTGCTCTCGAGTCTCGGCTTGTCGATTAGCTGCTCCTTTTCCCGATAATTATACGGATTACGGTACGCTTATAAGGCAACTGCTGTGCCTATACTGCTGCTGCTAAACTCAACCTCAACTAGATTCCTCGCGCTCGCGTCGGCGCTTCCGTGCTAGCCTGCTATGCGGGCTGTCGGTGTTCCCGAATCGAATCCCAAGACCCGAACTAAACAGCCGCTCGCTCATTCGAAGCAAGCCGCCGAGCGCCGTCGACCGTTCTTGATGTGTTGTGTTTGTGCGTTGTGCGTCTCCGCTCTGGCGTTCTCTTTCTCCCTCTTTTACACGACTCTGCGCGGCGTCGACCCTTCGCCGCACACATCGCGTTGTCCTCTTTCCCGAAAGAAACGCTGCAAGTCTTATTCTTCCCCCCTCCCCTCGCTCTGTCTCACTCCATTGCCCATACTACCATCATACTACCTACTGGCAGGCACGTATTACACACAGCAGTAATATATATATATATATATATATATATATATATATATATATATATCAATGCATTGAGTGCAGGGAGAGGCAGATGGAGGAGAATCGGACTGCTGCTGCGCAGGGCCGTATGCCGTATGACCGTAGGAAACGTAGAAGCGACTGTGACTTACGATTGAACAAATTTTGTTAATAGTAGGTATACATAACATGCACGGGAAAGGAATCGTGGATTCTATTTTAATCTCTAATTATTGCTTTTATATCATTTATTCATTCTTTATTAAAACACGAACTTATAGAAAGGATTTTCTTATGAATATTTCTGAACTGGACATATTTATTTTATTTATTTTTCTGCATGTTTTCAAGCACGCTAAAATTTTATATTATTTTTCACCAACAATGTAATACACAGGTACAGGAATGCATTGCTGTTTTTGCACTGACTATACAGTGTCAGAGAATTGAATAAACCCGCAGTCCCACATAAACATGTATTATATGAAGTACCTACCATGAGGTATTTGATGCCAACAGGTATGAAGAAAGCAGATCACATCTATATCCTCGCCAATGTAAAAAAAAAGGATTACGTTGCCTTAATTATAAGTAGATATAAGTAATACATACGAATTTCGTTTAAAACATAATAAAACCTATGAATTTTCCGATTTCATTATTTTAAAATGTCACGCTTTCCGCATTGCGTGTACAAATATACATACATACATACATACATATATATATATATATATATATATATATATATATATATATATTATTTATATTTATATTTATTTATATTTTTTTTTAAAAATCAGAAGCAGTTATTAAAATGTTTTATGTCTACAAAAGAAAACCAGGAGTTTATCTATAACTCAAGTACATGAGATTAACAAAAAATGTGCTTGCTTATTAATATTGAGGCTAAAAAAGTAAATGAAATAGGGAGTAAATGAGAGAGCAAGAAAAGAGGGTGTCGTCGGGGAGAGACAAGTAGTGGGGAAAGAGGCCTGGTGCGTTCTTTTCGTAACGTATAATATATTCGAAACACACACACACACGCGCACACACACGCGCGCGCGCACACACACACACACACACACACACACACACACACACACACACACACACAAAACTAAGAAATGCACCCTATATTTCAGGGGTTGCATTTTGCCCTCTCCCTTCTCCATTCCCCAGTCTGATTCCCGTCGCTCTTTCCCTTTCGCCAAATCGCCCTATTTTACTCTATACATTCTTTTATAGTCTCCTAATCTTTAGCTGGCTTTATTAGAGTTGGCAGAGTAAACGAATGTGTTAACGAATCTTGAAAGTTCAAACCTGTTCCAATGGGTGTGTGTAAGCTAGATACACAAGATATACACCAACAACTACGTAAGGGTTTTTGCATTTCTCCTCACCCCTCCCCCTTGCACTTTCGTTCTCACACACTCTCCCTCTCTGCCTTTGCCTCACCCTCTCTATCTCTCTCTCTCTCTCTCTCTCTCTTTCGTATTTCTTTTTTTCGACGCATATAAGTGGTTACTCTATATAGTTTGTCTGGTATACGTCGCACACGGCACCATGGCGGTATCGCGAAAATTATATATCGACGATGACGAAGACCTCAGGTTTCTCAACTCTCGGCCGGTCGTAGATCTGCATGGCCGAGTATGTGATGGCCTTCACCTCCGCGCCTTGCGTATGTTTACCGATGGTGAATTCTTCTCCGAGCACCCGAGCTTTGATCCTGAAGCTATCCTTATCGAACTCTGTGATCTTGACAGTCTGCTTAACAATAATAGAAAAATATTTCATGTCAAATTCTAGAAATATTTAGCATCAATCGCATCTCCAAGTTTGAATAATCAAATGCTAACGTTCGGTATATAATTTGACTGAAAATTCTTATAAAGATTCTACTATATATTTTCTCACGACTAGGATTTATCATAAGATCAAATATTATTTTATAATCAACAAAAAAAAAAAAAAAAACGAATGCCCGATTGAATTAGAAATTCGAAACGAAACTAATTTGAAATTTTACAGAATTGGAGTTTAAGATCCTTGATTTTAAAGTTTTAAGTGTAAATAAATACATATTATGTCTAAAAAAGGTACTTGCGACATTTTATAACATTTACTTAACTATAGGGCGGAACTGTAAAATACAATTAAAAAACATTTGCATTAAGATCCTCTAAAATTCTTATAATTTTATATTATATTATCCAGAGATTGTTATTTATTCATAAATAACGAATATTTGATAATAACGCTATTATAAATTATTAATAATAGTATCTTTTCATTCACTTATTCGCCATAAATTACTAAATTCATTTTGACAAAAACATTAACGAAAAATATTTTGGATGAACTAAGCATTTGAAAGATTGCAGGGCGAGGAGCCGGAGATAAGTTTTTAAGCAGGTAAATACTTCTATATTATGGGAAAAAATTGCAATTAACGAGAAGAGAATGACCGACCTTGGCAACGATGTAAGGTTCGGCACTGAATAGGAAAAGCAGCTCATCCAAAAATCGGAAAAGTAGACCTTCCATGTCGTCGCCCTGAGCCTCCACGTAGTGTGCCGTTTTCATCTCCACACGTTCCAACTCTGTCATGTAATTAAACATGGCAACAGCACACTGCTCGAAGGCTTCCTCCATCGTTTCGCCCCATGCGTGTAATCTAAATATTAATCGAAATAGCATGGGTATTATTACACTACTGTTTGAAAAAATTTAACCTTGAAAATTACAAACCAGCCGACATTTTAGGTTAAGTTTTTCATATAACCTCAATAAAATATCACAGTCACATAATTCACTTGCTTCGACACTTATCTTATTATATATCTTCTTTGAACCATGCAAAGAATTCTAAAAAATTGTACTGATTCTTCTAACGGAAGAGATGAAAAATGCAACTACGCTTATGCTTATTCGACAGGTTATATACAGGCAGAATACAAGTAACCCACGTTTTTATTCCAACCTCAAAGAATGTAAAACGTATATCTATTGTAAAGAACGAATTCGATTAATACTTACTGCACATCAGCCGTATGATCGAGATCTGCAAAAGCGAAAAATAAAAGGAATTAAAAAAGTTTATTTAAGCCAGAGGCATGGAAATTACGGAAACTGCAACCAATAATAGGAGCAAAGACTGCTCACGGCACTGCTACCGTACCGAGAAAACACAAGACAAGAACTTCTGTAAATTTCAAGAATCGCAATAATTGCAGACAGTCGCATCAGTAGATTCAAATCGCCTCGTTCTAATTATTGCCAACAAGTTTGACATATTTTTCATATTCTCATACTCACATTCATACTTGCAAGCTGGAACTTCGAAATCAGCGTCGTCCAGATCAGCAATATCCATAGCTTGACTTTTAGTTTTTTTACTACGCGACGTGAGGAGCGGCTTCGTTTCGCGAGGTTCTTCAGCTTCGGTCCGGAGCTTGGAGTTTGCACGCCCGCGCGTCGGTGTCTCGTTACAGCTGATCGCCTCGCGCACAAGAATTGCGCGAATCAGCTGATTTCGCGTCCGCGTGACAGCTCTCGCGCGCACCTCGCGATCAATGGGAGCGTAGCCGGACAGATGGCAGCACCTATCACCACATGCTCTCGTCAGATCATTGTATATAGTGATATAAGATGATATTGACTATATAGAGTAAATATAATATAATTCGGAGCTTTGGTTACTGCTGCGCGCCCCGCGCTTCTGCTCCAGAACAGCCCAATCTAGTTACTAATGCTGTCGTATAATCGTTTGGGGATATTATGATTTCCCCGTAATCTCCGCAATGCAGTTATCATTTATCAACCGCTGTCCGTTAGCCTAAGACGTTTTATCTTTTTATCGAACCTCTAGTTTACCTAGCAGTGCCCAACCTGATCGACTGTGCTATGGATGTTATAAGCCTTTAACGCCAGCTGATGAGAAAGAAATTTTTTTATATTTTACACACACACAAACATTTGTTATACGTATAATTAATTATACACAATATTCGTTAATTTTATATAAACTTGTATAAAGTTATATATATATATATATATATATATATATATATATATATATATATATATTCGATAATTCTATAAAAAAAATGTGGCCATTTGCCTAAAAACTTCATACAATGAAAAGTTTTAGAAATGTTTTGGAATTTTTATTATTGCAATTGTCGCAAACAAATGCAGAATATCTCCTTCAATCTCCTGATCGGAGCTGGGTAAACGTTTATTATGGAACGATTAAAGGAGTTACTAAAAGTAAACATCAACATTTGTCGTCGCTGATTAGCACCGATATTTGAAAGCATAAGTAAAGCGACATTAAATAACATAAAAAAAAAAAATTTGGGCCTCTTCCATAATTATTTAACATAAATCTCGTAAAGTGTAGAAAGAAATCTCAATAACTATAAATCCATTTTAAAGTAAAATTTCATAATACTAAATTAATAACATTCTTACCTATTAGTTTATTACTCTAAAAAATAGAAAAAATTGTTTCGAAAAAATAGAAAAAATTCGTACTTCCCCGGGATTTTTCTCGGTTTTTAATCGAATTTAATCGAATTTTCAAAATATGTTTTATGATCAGAAATAAGTAAGTAGTGATTTATATTATTAAATGATTTACGTTATAAACATCACATTTTGTAGTAGAAAAAATTTTAAATAATAAATATACAAGTCTTTAAGCTATCTTCTGAATACATCTGGACATTTTCTTTTACTGAGATAACTGCAAATATAATGAAAAAATCTCAAACAAAATTAACATTGATAAAGTCAATGCTGAACAATGATTAGTAACAGTATTTTTTTCATTTTTCAAACAGTAAATTGAACAATAGTCATATTATAATATATTGTTAAATTAAAAATTTGAACCTTTAGATCAAATTCACGAGTATCAATTGGTTTCTATATATAACTTTTAAATTTTAAAGTAAATAAAAAATATTTTTTGAAAACATGTTTTTAAAAAAAAAGTGTTTAAAGCTTATAATAATGAGAAAAGGTAAAATTATAGCGTTGTAAAGAATATTAAAAAAAAAAACATTTTTGACTAAAGAACGATAAACTAGCCCAGAAGAAAAATATTCCTATCCTGCAATGTGGAATCTGGTGAAAATATATATTGTTAACCGAAATTGCATCAATTATTTTATTTTGAAAATTTTCGTCGCCATTTAGACATTATCAAGAACATTTTTGAATATATAGGGCCCGTGTTTTTTCAATTAGTAAAAAATTTGATCTTTCATATTATTTTTTATGGCATATTTTTACCATTTTTAATTTTGAACTGTTTTCATTAAATGTTTTTCTGTTTGGATTCCCTATTAATTTTCATAGACAGTAACTTGATGTACTTAATTTCTCTTGGTCTTTAAAAGAATGAACGCTAGCGCTTTTGAAGTAAATTCATTTTTCAAGATTTGACATAATACATAATGATACCTCTTCTCCACATTTATGCCGTATTCGCTGACCTTACATTCAGGTCACAATATTATACTGGAATAATATTGCACTTATCGTTCGAGATCTAAGTATGTGCCTATATTTTTAAAAGTCTAGGATATGTATGGAAGTACGTTAAATTTAATTTGCAAAATTTATTGAAAACTATCCATACAAATGCATATAAACATACGCCGTATTGACTTAGAAAAAACATGAAAAAATGTTAATCTACGTTTAAAATAAATATAGTCACAATTATTATATTATTTATTCTGCGATATTCTGAGATGTGACTTTAGTTCATTATTAATTATTTATTTTAAATATACTTTGACAAATGCTTCCTTATAATTAAGCATTTATAATATTTTTTTATAACTATCCGTAAATAAGTGATTTTTATTTGCTTCATCATCATTTACAATGCAGAATAAAATAAATCACTATGTCTTTAATTATAACAATTCTTTATTTCTGATATTTAAATAAATATTTATCTCTATTAGATTAATAAGCTATTTATTTAATTTAATAAGAAATTCTTTAGCTTAAAGAATTAAAATAATGGTTAATTAACAGTTTAGTCCTTGAAGATGAACCGTAGTGATTCGAAACGTCGGACATCAAAACAGAATTTTATTATTTTTATTATTTTTAATTTTTAATCTAATTTATTTTTAGTAATAAGACATAAGCACAATTTTTAATTTTTAATTTAAAGAATTAACCTTTCTCAAATAAAATTTTAAAACATTTGAATTGTATTATTTGAATAAATACTTTATAAAAGTTATATATATATATATATATTTTTTAATGCTATTTTATCATCAAAAAGCATTTATTTATTTTTAGTTCATAAAACTATTTTAAGAGTGAAAATGATAGCTTTGCCATGAGAAATAAAAGAAAAAAATGAATGATAGAATCTATGTAAGCTCTATTGAAGCTTCTCAAGCTATTCAAGCGTTGTTCAAGTTTTTCATTTAAATATAAAAATATGAATCGATTCAAGCGGTAATGTTAATATAATACAGGCTTCTATTATAATATCAGCTAATAGTAAGATAGTAAGATGGGTGATCATAAACAAGGACAGTCTCGTCGTCATTATAATCATATTATTTTATACGTGATAGACGTCTGCAAGACTGATAAAAATATTTGTTAGTTTATAATAATAAGATTGATATTTGCATGACTCATTGAGTATAAATGTATAAACATAATATTAAATATTAAACTATATTAAAAGTAAATATTTATTGAATGAGTTTAATGTATTAGTTAAATTAAATTTTTATATGTAATCTATTATTGTTAAATTTACTAATTCTGCTTCCGCCAACTGATATAACTTAAACTAATAAATATTTCTATGGTTTTTACAGTCTTTTAAAGAAGCAAAAATATATAATATAATTATGAGGTCAATCAGCCTGTCTTTGTTTATAATCATCCCCGTAGAATCTGAAATATAACGTATGACCTTACAGATGGGGACAATTAGTCTCGATGACGGGGCAGTCTGATTGCTCTTTACGAACAAAATTAAGTTTGACTGTAACGTGCTAGGTGTTATATTTTAGTTTCTGCGGACGCTTTTATAAATAGAGGAGTCTACTAACTGCTGTGAAGGCATTAAAATTTTACTAGTTTCTTAAAAATACTGCAAGATTGATAAAAATGTTTATTAGTTTGATCTTCTAATCTTATATATAATTAATTGCTTGATGAATTATCGATGAAACATTGCCCAAATTTCAATACAATGCTGTTTCGTTTTATTTTTTAAGAAGCTCAGAATAGGTAAAATGCCAATGGGCTGACTAAAATTAAAATATTTATTAGCAATGTGTTATAACATTCAAATTTAATTAATTTGTAAGTGTTATTATAGAAAGACTAAAGCAATAACAGTTTTATCGCGACTTTTATATACCTTTAGCTATAAAGTTTCTATTCAAGCTGTGCATTTAGTTTTATTTTTTGCTGATTATAATTTATTTAACAGTTGAAGATAACATTAAAGTTACTTTTTCTCGTTTATACTCACATTTAATATAGATCGAGTCTATAATATTCTGCTCTAACAGCACTAATTATAGAATACTTATAGCGCTTTCGTTGGGAACGGGAAGAACTTTTTGTTTATAAAATATCCTTCATATTATGAAATTGTAATTTTTGTTTCTGCACGACAATTTATTAATAATTGACATAACTTCCAAGGTATTTGTTTTAAAAAGAGTGGATGTAGGTGCAGTATAAATTTATATATTAAGAACGCTTCTATATAAACATCAGTAATTTCATATTGAATTATAAATTGTACATATGTCGACTGTTGTAAACTAAATTAATAAAAATTTTTATCGTATTCATAGAATATAGATTATTTTATGTTTATCTTCAATTTTTTATGTAATTTAAGTTTTATTTTATTTTTTAATATAGTAATTTATATTGCAGAGTCTACGGGGGACTGTCTTTACATGGGTATAGTCTACTATTATACAAAGTCTGTAAGACAGAAAAAATACGATTAATTTTATATATAAAGTTATAAAGTCTTCATTCTAAATGCATCTTTTTTCAAAATAATACTGACTAAAAGATTAAATGAATTTCCGTTATATATAGTAATTTAGAAAAAGCAAAAAAAATTCTTTTTAAAAATTAATTTTCGTTTAAATTTATTCAAATACTTTAAATATGTAATGGAAGTTTTAAGGACGTCTAGAGCGACAAGTTGGGCATGGATGGTATGCAAATTCTATACATAACTAATTACTGGGAATACAAGTAAGTCTATAGATAGAAATTCGAAAAACCCCCTAACCTTCCTTATACTCCAAATATGCTCAGTTTCTCAAAAATATGTGCCATATATTAAATTTCGTTAAAGCTTAAGCTCATAAAAGAATATACCACATTTATATATCGTGAGATTTAAATTTTAAGCCGCTATATAATGGGATATAATTGCATAATCTAGCTTATCAAATCAGATATCCTACACGCAAAAATACTTTTTTTATAAAGAAATATATGAAACAAGATTCTTACAACAAAGAGACATATTAATAATTTATATTTTGCAGAAATCATCCATTAAAAAAAAAAAAACCAATTTAAAATCTATGAGAGAAACATAAAGCCCAAATGCAATTCAAAGTACATACAAATTATTGAAGTTTAAATAGAAATCTGTACCAATTTAAATTAGCTATCTCAGATAAAATTGAAATATTAATAATTGAAGAGGACGACTTTGAGTTGATATTCGAAAAAATGCAAATGAACATGAGATTGAAAGTGCGTATCGTATTAATTATAGCGATTATTGGACGAATGTAAGAGAGCCCTGCACGAGCCATCTTCTGAAGAGGACTTCCGACAGCGGAAAGTGCATCCAGCAGGGGCAGAACTCGCAGTGCAGGAGCAGGAGCAGGTGCATATATACCTGCATTAGGTACAGCCGGAGCGCAGTCCACGCCTCGTTAACTCGCTATATGATCTTTGTTATGAAACTGGCGCGAATGCATAAACGTTCGCGCTTCGTGTATATATAAATGTATAGCCAGGCGGTATCGAGATCGAGGAAAGGACTTTATTATCATCGGTAACGGGAATCGCAATTCGCGCAGCTCTACATGAGCGCGGCGCGCACGAGCGGCGGTGGCGGCGGTGGCGGCGGCGGCGACGTCGGCGCTCTTTTACACCTGCGCGCTACAGCTCGGCCGCCGCCGATCCCGGCCGAGCCTGCTGCGCCGCACCGCGCCAGCATCGCAGCGGCTCGCTCGTGCCGGTGATCTCGATACGCAATCGCGACCGTGTTGGCGAGCGGAGGTCACATTAATAGATGCCTGCCTATAGAAATGAGACCTAGATAAATTCTCTGGCCTCAGCCAAGAACGCGTTGCCTCTTTTCTCGTCTACTATTCCTCCTATTCCGATTCCTGCGAGCAGATCCCACGCGGACGAGCGAGGAGTTATGGCACCGATCGCCGATGACCGAGCCTTTTCGAGCGATCCGTGCGACGCTTGCTATAAATGTCACTAAACCAAACTGAACTCCATATTCCCAGCTTATGTATAATATACACTATTATGCACTATGCATACCGACATCCGTATCGACTTGTCGATCCGTCCAGTTTACTTAGATTATCCAATAGAGCTAGCTAAGAAGTGCCATTTTCATAGTGCGCTTATAGCTGTTCTAGTATACTAGCTGGACGCAGTATCCGAGATGCTGCAAACTTGCTACGGTACGGCTGCACAGCCTCTAATCTGGACGTAAATAGCGATTTTGGAACAAAATAAACATAGAAATTTATGCGATTGCAGGATGAAATCGGACCTCTTATCTTTTGTTTTATAACGATTTTGTCTTATTATTGTGATTTAAAATCTAGTACCTCTACTAGATTTTAAAATCAATATTTCTCGAGCATTCTCTTTCCTTTGGTTAAAATTTGATTTTTGGCAAAGGTATTTCGTATGTAATCGCATTGTAATATTAATAAAAGTAATAAGCATAAAAACAACAAAAGAAATATTTTATCTTTAGTTAAAAAACAATAGATCATTACTACACTTTTCATGAAATAGGCTTGTAATTATGGTTTTCTTGCGCTGACAGTAAAAGATACTATTAATGTATATATGCTGTGGGTTGTGATCCAGTTATAATTCTTTTATTATCTCTATATATCTTGAGTTCATTCAATTACTTTCTGAAGAAGTACATATTCAACTCGCTACTGCATATTCAGTACTTTTTTGTTGTTGTATTTTTTAGAAAAATATAGAGTAAAACTTACCAACACATATTCGTAAGTTTCAATACAATAAATTCGAACCCATATATACCTTTATATACGTTATATATAAGTCGACACTTGAATTTTTCTAATATAAGTGTAACTGAATTTCTCCATTATTTTAATACATATTTTTCACAATTAAATTTAAATCCTATAAAACCGTACGAAAAACACTCTGAAAATTTGAGAGTAAAACATTCACACTCAATTTACAAATAATTTCGTACTGTCCATATTATAACTAGAGGAGATTCTGGCACATAGTTGACGAATTTGGCCCAAATTGAGAAAGATACTCCGATTCCCTCTAAAATAAGCACTGCCCGTTTGTATTATTCATAATTTCAAAATATGACACTTTCTTAATTACACTTATGGTAATTTCCTTTAATGAAATTATATATACTATAAATAAAAATTTTTTTTATAAGAATAAATATTTTAAGGATACGTATCAAGCGAAAATTATAAATAAAATAAAATTTTCTGCAAAATTTTTTAATGAATCTGTGTTCTTAAATGAATAACTTCGTAGATATTGACAAATAAACTTAGCCTAATATTAAATGGTAGATAAACTTCTTAAGGTGTAATGAAAAATCTCAATTTCAACTGATAATATCTAAAAAGTGGATATTTTCGGACATAGGTTTATTATTATAAATGAACTCTGTGTAAGAAACTTTAGATTTAGCTGTAGATTTTTCAATTGATATGTCTCAAACATCAGCTGTAATTAAAAATAAATACGTTTTTAAATTTTATCGTAGGTAATAATTCTTGTCAAAAATCAACGGACAAAAATTTAGTCATACTGTCCACTTATTTATCAATTGATAAATCAAGTAATTTTTGTAAGCATCAGGAAACAGACTTGCAAAGTCATTTATCAAATATTTCATTCAGCTTATAAATCTATTTGCGGACCCCTGAGCAAGTTATAAAAGAAAAATGAACAAGAAGCAGAATATCGCGAATGTAAGTGATTTCTCAATGTAATATATGTATTATATTTTCAAAAGTCTCCTACGCATTGATTAAGTTAGTTCGCATGTCACTTGGCAAAGCCTATACATAATTTATATCTAGTTATACTTTTTTCTATGATAAATAATTCAAGATATATTAACACGTTCCTAACAATGATTATATAATAATATATTATATTAAATATGTTATTATTATGTACTATCGTTAATTTTACACTTCTTACTTTCGTGTATGAATAATTAGTTAATAATTCTATAAAAAAAAGTTTAAATTGAACGATACGTTTATACATAAATAATTTAGTAATTTTATGAAATTAAGAGAGAATTTTAAATTAAATATAGTAACTTCATAAGTAAATTTATAATATATTAGTCAGCTATTACACAGCTGTTTATACGTATAGTGTGTAAGTGCATTGTATAATAGAAATAGAACATCATATATTAAATCACAAGTTCAGGGGCGTTTTAGACTGAAATGATTAGATTAGCTTGCATATTACAATATAAAAATTCAATACTATTACATAATCTAAATTATATCAGAGTCTCGAGAGTGCCAATATCGAAAATGTTTGACTCTTTATCTTGTTTCAATTATTTGTAAATTTTTCATTTTTTCAAATAATTAATTATATAATGAATATTGAATTTTCTATTTATTCTCGCCGAGTTTTAAAACTTCTTCATTTGTTCAATAAAATATTGACAAATTGTAAATTGTAAATCTAAATATAGTACCGTAATATGAAAGGATGTATAATACGATTTAGAACAATTGTAGACAGATCTAAAAAAATTCCAAGTTCCAATTAAATTTTTTTCTTAAAAAAGCTCATAAATTAAATCCTCTTCCTATTTTTGAGAGTATTTTTTTCGTTTAATGTATTATAAAAATTAAATACACTATTATATGTTATAAATTACTTTATGTCAATAATTTTGTCTTAAACTATGTCTCCTAAAAAAGTTATTGATAAATAATTAATAATAATTTCGTATTTTGAATAATTTTCTAGGCGCCAATATAATTTAAGAGATCTTGAAGTATTTTTTATAGATAGTAGACGTTGATTTATATAGGATGTAACGGAAAAGGGAGCTGTCATTAATAATTTCAGCAGTTTGTTATTTCCGCAAAAATGAATATTTTTCGCCTTTCTGTCAAATGCAATATTACATTTTTCAATTTTAATACCCTACTTGAGTCATCATCATCCCTTTTTTGAAGAAATTTTTCATGAGCAGGGCAGAAGTTATCAACAATAATTTCACTATTGCGTAAAAACTTTTTCTGGAATCCGATGACGGAACTGAGTTTCCAGACTTTTCATTATAGCTCGAGTCTTAGCGTTCCAGATTATACATAGTAGTAATAACGCTTCTGTAAATGGTGATTGTATCAATTAAATTCTGACAACTAATATATTTAACAAATTTTTTTAGCGTATAACGCTTTTCCATTTTCAAGAAATGGTATTTTTTTAATTAAAGTAGTCATAGGGTTTTTTTTTTATAAATAAAACCTCTATTTTACCATTGGATTCGAAATAACAATAATATTTTAAGGGAAAAAATTCTAATAATTCTATGTCCACATATACATAGTATCTTAGTTATTGTTAATTAGAGTTCGGTTTGTTTTTCAAACCTTAACAAATTTGGCTCTTTTCGGTTAACAAATAAATTATATAGTGGTAAAAGAATAATGAAATGAATAAATGAAAGATTTAAATGACGCAAGGTTCTGTCATTTTGTAATATTGAAAAAATTTTGATTGTTCAAAAGGAAAGTCATTGAATTTGGAAAAATGAAATTTGAAAGAGAAAAATATATTTTTAATGCTTGAGATTAAACTTTAGATATGAAAAACCTTAAATAGTTTAAACAGTAGTAAAAATTAAGAATTCCAATGAATTACCGCAAAATAATATATAATTAATATATTATTAATAATGTGCTAATTAAAACATATAATTAAAGAAACGCAATGGACTACAATAATGATACAGGATGCTTTCATTTTATGTACAATAAATCTACTTTACACCTTCTTGTATAAAAATTAGTTTTCCGGTAGCTGTGTAGTCTCCTTGTTAGTGTCGAATTTTATTCTGCGTACGGAGGTTAATAGATTTAAATTGCATTTTTCATTGAGTAAATCGGTGTAGGTCTCTTCGGCTTCTGTTATTCTTCTTCTAGAACAATACCCAATAAATATTACACGGAAGCAAAACAAAGAATTAGAGATGATTGTAATGAGAAGGAACGTTTGTTCAATCCGCAGCTTTTCATATTATTCACCTCTCTCTCTCTCTCTCTCTCTCTCTCTCTCTCTCTCTCTCTCTCGGCTATAACAACTCGCAAGTAGAATAATTGTAAAGTATAGCCGGAGACGCAAAAAGGCTCGACACTTACATGCATAACGCATAGGCAGTCGCGCAGGCCAGAACTGCTTATTACCTTCGTTTCTGCTCATCGTGACATCACTTTCAACTCACCCTTTCCTTGGAAGCGCGCATAACGCGCATAACTGCAGACTGCAGAGCGGCAGCCGCCGAGTCGCGCTCTCGCCTGGCGATACACATGCACGCCAGTGCGTTGGCGCAGGTGCCGCTGCCGCCGCAGAAAAACCGATTCTCATTCGCGCCGCGCGCCGATTCAAGGGCAGCATCTCCATCGCCGATCACAATGAGATTCTTCGCTCTTTATATAAGTAATATAAGTGCGCGCGCGCGCGTCTGCGCCTCTATACACCTGTCTATATGTACCTGCCGATGGATCCCCCGCGCTCCCCCGCGCCCTCCTACGCGCCGCGCGCGAGTTTCCACGCACGGAGCACCGAGCACCGAGCACCGAGCACCGAGCACCGGAGTATAGAGACGGAGTATAGAGGGGTCTGTAGGTATGGGGATACTCCAGCTCTCGCCCGTATTATGAGCGCGCAGCCATGTCGCCGCTGCGCGTCAGCGTTTGCAATTTGCATGCGCAGGCGAGCAGCATTCCACTTTTCTTCTTCGCTTCTTATCTGCGCAGCGAGAAATCCTCGGAGAAATCGGAGGCTTCGGCCGCCTCGCGCTCGCGCCGCGCCGCAGCGGCGGGAAAATGGCAAATGCGCGAACGTCGAGGCGGCGGCCTCTGCCGTGCCTCCGACTCGCTACGATCAGTCTTACAATTGAGTCCGAAGCCCTTTTCGGCATGGTTTGTAGGGACCCGGAGGTGCTTTCGTAACAGATCGCATCCAGACCCCAACTTTTTTAGGGCGGATTTCATGCGGCAATTGCAAGGTTCGAGGATGTATTTTTGTAAATTGTTTTTTAAAAAACAAATTAAAAAAATGACCAAAAACGATTAATTAGCTGAAACACAGCGGATTCGAAATTTCTTCGTATAGAAGTAAAATCGTTTTCACAGAATGAACAGATTTTCAGTACAACTTAAGGTATTGTACGAATTTCAAGAGTAACTATATATTTTACGATGATTATTCATATATGACGTACGGTGCTCACTATTTCTTGGATTATTTCAGTTTTACTATGTATTTCCAGACTTTATGCACTTTATAGCTGAAAGCAATAATTTATTATTATAGACAAAAAATCTTTGACTCTTGATTAACAAGCTAATGAAATTTTTTATTTGTTTATAATAAATTTGTTCCTCTTTTATAACAAGAAAAAAGTATGTGAAATTATAATATTAAAAAATATGTAAGATTTCATGATTTTATTTTTCCTTACTGAATTATGATCTTCGTACAGACCCACATGTTGCTTATAACATTGAGGATGTTATTTCTAATACAAATGAAGTCACACTCTATAAAAACATTGACTTCAAAAGGAATCTGTATTTTCGAACCGAATAATCGAGGAATAATTTAAGCATAAATTTCTAATATGTATGTATGTATAGTATAATTTTACAACGTGATATATATATATATATATATATATATATATATATATGTATGTATGTATGTATGTATGTATGCATGTATATACGCATCAGGATATAGTAAATAGACGCTTTGAATTGATTGCAACAAAATACTACTTACATTAATGGTGTAAATATTTTTAGATTTTGCACATGAAAAAATTATTTTAAGAAGTTAGACTACAACTGAGACTTTTATAAAAATATTTTTTTATTCGTTTATTTCATAAAAGTTACTTTTCTCCACCTTTTTCGGTCTTTTATAATAGTATATAATTAGAAAATCGCACATTTAAGTTGATTTTTTTTGTTCCAAATGCTATAAATGAATTACATAAAGTAATGGTGGCTTCAGAATCAGCAGGCTTATACAACATGAGCTAGTATTGCTGAATCTTGCGGAAAGCATCTTCTTAAACGAGTAATTGTGCATTTCAAAGCTCATATTTGTTGAACTAATGAAATTACTAAATTTTACAATACAAAACATTGTTCTTTATGAAACAAGGAATTAGACTATATACTTTTTACATTTTATTATAAAACAAATATAGCTATAAACAAATAAAACTGTTTTTTGCTTATTTTGTTCATTTTAAGAGTTAACTATTTTAACTATTTTAATTTTAACTAGTTATTGTACATAACATCATGATCATATATTATAGCATTGACTTGATAGTTTATTGCTTAGGTTTAAAATGAGACGTATTAAGTCCAGAAATTTGCAATAGAACTGAAGTTGCACGATAAAAAGTGAGCGTGGCTATAGATTATGCAAGATCTAATTTCTAAATTATTAATATCTCGAGTTCTATTAAAAATCTTTTAATTCTGTATAATAATATGCTGATTTCTAATAAAGCATACAAGAAAATGGCGGATTTAAGAAGCGCTTCTTATACTAAGCTTCGTAAAACGGCGTTTTAAACAATGAATTTGTTGATTAGCTTCTTTAATATATATATACTCGAATTTCTTAATCCAACAAACACTTTTAGAAAACTCAGATGAATGATGATGGGACATCCAGAGATTCAAGACATCCGTCTATGACTCCATCCAGGTAGAAGTTAAGAATATGCTTATACGAAGAATGGGTCTTTTAAATTGTCAATTAATATCCGATTCTTGGATTATTTCTTGGTTAATCTTTAGCTACACTACGATAATGTTATTACTGAAATAAAACGCTGTTCCGTATTTACTTATGCTAATTGAAATATCCTGAAAATGACCAGATAGTATTTGTCATTTACGGTAAATAATGAATAAATAGATTGGTCAGTTTTTTACCAATAATTGGTCAGAAATGGGGTAAAATGCCCATAGCTGGTGGTTAGCATTTCCTCATCTTATTTTAAGGTCATCGATTTAATAGAATAATATTAAAATGATCTATTAGTTCTCATCTCGATTTTTGGCAAACTATAAAAAATTCTTTGGCCGTTTTTACTTAAACATTTTTGAGTTTTTATAACTGGCTGAAACTTGGGTTTCAGAACATTACAAATATCTGCTATCAGGCTTATTAGGATACCTAGGTTTTAGCTTTGTCTTCATTAACATTTTAGTTTCAGAACTAATGATACGACTTCTTTTAAGTCCGCTTTCGGATAAATAGATTGTCTAGTCACGTATAATTTTCTTGTAAAAAGTAGAAGCACCGATTTCACCATGGATTTCGTCCTTATATCCAGCGGTTACTTTTGTCATCCTGATTCGGCGCTGACATTGCGCTGCCATTCATATTCACTCGTCTTGTAAAAGACCAAAAAAACGTTGGGCCGTAGTTGCGGCTGGCTTCGCGCAGCTTGCTGCAACCAATTAATTTTCGTGGGTGTTTTCTGGGTTCCATATAAATTAGCGACAACGAGAACAGAGATAGTTGACCAATAATAGCGTAAGATTGTAAAAATGGCATAGTGAAAAAGTTTCGAGCGCGGAGTCGTCGCGAGCCGAGTTTATCATCGTGATAAATAAAAAGTTGGCCTCGACTCGAATAGGTAAATAGGTAGATAGAGACGTAATCCGTACGCCTGGAACGAGCGCCTCGATCGTCAACGAGCATAGCGGGACGCCGCCTCGCAATCGCTATTCTCGGCGCCCGGACGTTCCCCTCTACTTCATGACCTGATGCCCATGCCCGCGCGGCATCGTCCCGTGCGTCACGGGCGAGCCCGCGGCGCATCATCCCCCGGGAGGGCAGGAAGGAGGGCCCGCCCGGAGCGAGGCGGATTCCGCAACGCCCGGCGCGCGTCCGAGAGCGGAGACGGGAGCGGAGGCTGCGCCGGGCATCGGGAGCAGCGGCACCGCGGCGAGGCGGCGGCGACGGCGGCGACGGCGGCCACGGCCAGCCGCCACAGCGCCGCGCGAGTCCTTGGATCGGGAAACTATATAAAGAGCGCGCTTAATTGGCTGCGGCGGTAAAGCATTTTTCAACCGTGTCTGGTGCGCGATCATGTCGACGACTCTGTTCCGTGCTCTGGCCTGCGCGCTCCTCCTGGCTCGGGCCTCCTGCTCCAAGGAAGTGCTCCTGCGTGAGTTTTCCCGATATTCTCCGGCTCTCCCGGCCCTCGCACAAGCCCGCCCACCCCGGTTTTTCCGGTCTCGTTCTATCGCTTTCGGTCCCCGCGCCCCGGCCTCCCATCATACCTCATCCTTGCGCTTTTATCCACAATATTCTTATACTTACTTTGTACTTAGAAGATAAATAATATTTACTGCCACTAGTTAATTTATTCGCTGCTTACATTTCAGTTTTATATGAAATCCGTGCATGTAATGCAATAATTATATACCTGCAATTTATCCGGCTATTAAAAAATTTTTGTTTCCTTAATGAATACATATATTCATATTTAAATATCTTACTCTTTGCATTTGTATATACTGTGCATTTCTTCATATACATTTTATACTTATAAATTCAGTAAAATCATGCAAGAAACGCTGAGTAAATATATCGAATAAAGCAAACTCTTATATATAAATGGTTTCAACATCGATTCAACTCATCGAAGAATGGATTTGATACATATATAATATTTGCAGCGCGTACCTAAATTGGTCATTTTTTAAGAAAAAAGTTCCTATTTATAGTATTTTATATGCTATAAAACTCTCGAGTTCTATTGAATGTTCAAACAACATAATGTTTAGATTTTCTACATAAATATGAATCTGGTTATACATATTGTATATCTTTATGAGACATGCTCTACTTTTATCAATAATCCATTATTTAAATTTTTTAAGTATTTTACATAATATAATAAAATATAACTTGAGTGAAAAACAGAAATAGTTATGTTCAAGTTATATATGATTTATTTACTAGTTTACTCTTTTTTACTGCATAAAAGACATTGAAAATATATTAAATATATTTTAGATGTTTTAGTTCATAATACCACAGTCCAAATGGAACTTAAAGACGAAAATAATGGATTTAAATTATAGTTAAGTAAACATTAAAGAATCGTTAGATTAAATATTTTAATAACATGCTGATTTACTAATATAGTTTCGATTCTAGAAATTTTTCAAGTATAAAAGATACATGTATACAATTTAACAAAAGATTTCTAATTTCTACTTTATTTTTTATTTTTGCTATAGAAACGTAAATGAAATATAAAATGTTGTAAAGATTTACACGTAATGCTATGTACTCTGTGCATCGTAAGACAATCAGTGAATCAATGCTAAACCAAAATCCAGTGAAAATTCAGTCAGTAATTAATTGCCAGCTTATAAATACACTGGCAAATTAGTGGTCGATTTAAATATGGAATTTCATACTGTAGTTTTTACTGATTGAAATTTAAATATTACAAGTTGAATATTATTCTGCAGTATTGAGCAATATGAAAAAACTGTTTAATACAAAAAATATAAATAGAGAATATCTAATGATGAATAATTATAAGCAATATAGCTCATATAATCGCGGTACATTTGTTCTTTTATCGTATAAATATGTCTGTATTAATGCCAGTATTTTAGCTTTTTCTGTCCTACATATTTTTACAACTTTTTACTGCTTTATTTTAACTAAAAGTCAAATAATACTTGTTTTAAAAATGGCCTGATCTCTTCCTTTAATAACTTGATAATAATACTTTTTTATCTTATCCAACGGTATTCCCACACTGATTATAAATATATTAAACAAATTTGTAAACATAATCCAGAAATTCATTCGTTTTACTATTTGTTTATAGCAAGGAACGTGAACTTTTGCAATCATGAATCTAGTGATTACTCATCCTGCCTTAGGCTCGCCATCCAAGAGTCGTGGCTGACTTTTGTAAAAGGTGAGCGAATAATTTGCCATTTAGCTCGCCAATTACATTTCTAAAAATCCAATGGGTACTACGTTGTGACTTTTGCACAGGCATCCCGGAATTGGAGTTGCCAGTTCTGGACCCCATCGTTCTTGATCTCGTGGAAAACGATTACCTGATGGGAGAGGTCCAGGGCAAATTCGTTTTGCGCGACGTCAAGACCTACGGACTTGCCAAAACCAACTTCCTCGCGGTGAGGCCGCGCCGTACAGGCAATCACATGAACTTGGAAGTCGACATCGAGATCCCTAGGGTATTCATCGACGGTGACTACAAAGTTGAAGGCATTCTGGGACAGAACAAAATTGGCGGAAAAGGTAGGGACTCTTGCACTGATCAGTTTCACGAAGTAAACAGAAACTTTTGCAATTCAAGCATATATTTAGTTTTAAACTGACCAAGTACGAATCTGTCAGTATTAGAGTAGAACGATTATTGTACGAACTCCCATTTTTTCGTTTCCTTTTTATACGCAGTGCATATTTTTATCCTAAAACAAATGGAGAGAATCATACGGAATTATAGTTTTCAAAATTTAATTTTTAAAAACATTCTAATGTTATTATATTATTTATTATTTATTATAAAGTATAATTTACAAAATAATTTTAATATTCACTTTATTAAGAATTTTCTTTTCAAATTTTTCTACTTATTTTTGAATATTTATTTCTTTAAGAAGTTAAGAAATATATAAAGTTTTTAAATATATGTTTTTCTTGTAAAAGCTTATTTTTCAAATTGGCTGCCAAGATTCACAAAAATCTACTCAATGATTTTCGTTCAAATTTGAATGACATGTTTAGTAATCCATATATAGAGTGCTTACAATTTATATTTTTAGACTGCCATCATAGCCATTTCTGTAAAAGTTTTTGTTATCAGTGTAAAATCATCGAAAGAAATATGAACAACATGATTAACTTTTATTAAATGAGATCAGTTTTTTGCGTTTCAAAATTTTGGTTTTAAATTACTCCAAATTTTGATTTCGGGATCATAAATTAAGAGATAAATTATTTTTAATTTCTGATCAGAACAATCTTTTGATAACTTTCTTTTTAAAACACTCTTTTCGCGCAGCTATGCAAGTCGAGAAATTATGTTTTACTTAAAAACTTTATAATAATATTTATAATATCAGTCAAAATCAGGTAAAAAACTTCAAGAATACATTATTTCATTTCGTATGGGATAAAATGTTAACAAAGCCAGGAAAGCTGAAGGTCAAATAATACAACTTTTTTAACCACTTCCATAATATAAAAATAGGATATATAGGTAAAAAATTTATTCAAGGATAAAATTCTTAATAAAAAGTAGGGTCGTAATTAAAAAAAATTCAATGTCACCATTTTTAAAAACGACTTTAAAAAAGTTGCATTACGCAAAGATCGGTAAATCCAACATATATCATCAGGAAAACATAGTTTCATGATAATAAATCTGTTTTATATTACAGCTTTATATATTGCTTTGTTTAGAATATATTACATTTTTATATTACAATATTTGACATGTTATTTTTTTACAGGGTACTTCAACGTCAGTATGGAAGGTATCAGTGCTACCTGGAACCTAGAAGGCAGTATTAAAAATGATAGGTGGATCATTGATCACTTCCATATTTATCCCGAAATCGAGCATATGAAAGTGTATTTCAATGACTTATTCAACGGTAACAAAGAACTGAGTAAGTGTTATAGATATATATATATATATATATATATATATATATATATATATATATATATATTCATTATTTAGTATAAGAGGAACGATATAGATATAGCTCCTGTTTATAAGCTATCTTTGATTGAAAATGAATATAACTTTAATAATTAATCATTCCGCCAACTGATACAATCTATGAACATTATATCTTATGTTCAGCTTATTAAGCTTATCTTAAATACATTTTTAATATTATTTTCTTGTTATACATATTGTTATACCAAGAACACAACTTTGTAGGTTGTCAACGTTCAATCACTTTGTTATTCTTTCAAATCGTACATGTTTGAACTAATTAAGTAATATTATTAATTAAATATTAATAGTAATTTGAATGTAAATTTTTAATTTGAATGTAATTAATTTGTAATAGCCTTTAATTTAATAGTTTATTTAAATTAATTATCGATAGTCTATTGCTTTTACATATTTTGATATGAATCGTCATTAGCATCGTGTAGTTTTTTAATTGTTCTCAGAATTATTGGTGGGTGAACTCGTGTTATATATAATTTCTTTCTTTATTTACAACTGTGTACGAATATTATATTATAAATATGATTATATAGTCCTAGTTATATATTATATAGATAATTTTATTTGTTAGCAACTTACCAGATGGTAATTTTTATATAAACATTTTAATTTGTATCTTGTTCTTAGATAAAGCAGCTTTGAGTTTCGTCAATGAATACTGGCGAGTTCTTTACAAGGGAATGCTGCCTACTACAGAGAAGCAATGGGACTTCCACCTGACTAATTTCGTGAATCGGTTAATTTTCTCGAAAATTTCTTTCTCTAAAGTATTCCCCTAAATTGAACTTTACGTTCTCTGTTGCAAGTTGTTAATTTTTTTAAATCGTCAGAATTAAGCGATGGCAGTGCATTTATCGATCGAGTAATGTTGCGTCTAAAAACGACTTGATAATAAATTTTGTAAATTTATATTTTTAATAATGTTTTTTGTTGTTAGTACAATAATAATAATACTATTTGTAATTTGTAAATATAGAAATAAACAGATCTTTTGTTGAATTTCCTGTGTTTTAAAACATTTCGATTACCTTAATATTCTAATTTTATGGAAATTATATATATATATATATATATATATATATATATATATATATATATATATATATATATAATAGGTTATAGACTTATAGTAGACTTATAGTTCCGACTCTTCCACATGAATAATATAATGTATCTTTCGACCATTATCTACTATATGTACACCTTTGGATAGCTCTGGATTATAAAATAATTTTTCTATTATTGCTTACCTTTTCTGTTATAGCGCATAGAATGGTATTTGAAAGAAGTCCAGTTTCTTTTTACTTTATATTGATCGATTCAATGTATATAATATATATATGACTAATATGAATAATGAACAAATAAATGAACATTCGTTTAATAAATATGCTCTACAACTCTGTTTATTTTGATTGCGCATCTTACGATGAGTTTACATAGATTTACATACTTATTAATAACAAACGTAAAAACAAATATCTACAAAATGCAACTAAAAATTTGCATCGATTTTATTATTGTTATACAGAAAACTATAATGTAAAAGACCAATGCTCTTAGAACTAGTTAAACAATTTCGATTTATAAATATATTAATTATTTAGGAGAACGCGAGGTCTTTCAACCATTAACGGTATTAATAAAGAGTATTTTTTCCACGGTTACTTTTAAAATATTTAATTATAACACAGGCCTATTAAAAAAGGTTGTAATTGTAAAATAAATTGTACGTACCTACAACCTCGCGTTTTTTTTGACGAAGCAGTGGATACTACTATCCTGTTCACATATTGAGAGTTTCAAATTACGAAAGGGTTTGACATGCTGAATCGAAGGAATTCAATCATTTATACACGAGGCTCATTTGTACAGCTTTCATAAATTACATGCCCATGTAAATTCGGTATTTTTGATGGATGTACCTATACCTCATTAAAATTTATCAGCGTTTCATTCATAACAATTTATGCAATCTATTTATCTTTTCTTTTATAAAATTAACCTATTACGGATAACAAATGTTATAGTGATAGAGGTAGTCAAGAGTTTGATATTTGTTAAAATTAAAATTACTGTTTCAAATATTCAGTAGTAATACCCAATTAATACCGACATTTTGAAAAATAATATCAATTATAAACAAATTCGAGCTCTTGACTCATATATATTTATATGAATATATATGTGAAAATTCTTAAAACTATTTTGAGCCATTATGAGATCTTATAGTTATCCAGCAAATCAAGAAACATAATAATTTATAAATGGCACCTTTCGTATAATTGTCATCGCATATAGCTTTGGATTCTGCAAAGTTGTAGAAAGTAAAACGAAATTTTGTGCAATGAAACAAAAGGCACGATAAATAGTGAAACGGCAATCTATAATACATTTAAATATAAAATATTTAAAGAAAACTAAAAATATAATATAATTGTTGTTGTCGTTTAAAAACGGCTACTATAAGGTTCACGGTAGCAAAAATGTCTCGACCGGTACATGACGAAGTAGTTGATTGACAATGCCGATGAAAAGTGTGGAGAGTTTCTTCTTAAGTTGAGGTTCCATTAATTTTAAAACCTCTTGACCATTCTCCCGGAGAAATAGATTTGTCGCTTCGGCTGAAAATAATAGAAAATAAATTATTAAAGATTGCTACTGTCACATCTTTCCTTCAAATTAATCAATTCAAGAACTCGATGAAAGTCGAAGCAATAATATTCAAGCAGATACTATATATTTGTTGTATTAATATAATGTTTTTGTTTATAGAAATATAATGATTGTTTTTAAATTTGTCACGCATTACAGAAGAAGTATGGATTAATACTCAAAGTAATCATTCATGAATTGAAGGATAATGAACTGTTTAAGGCTGTTTTAATTTCATCAGCTGACTAAGAGCTGCAGTAAAAAAAACTAAATGAATTTTATTCAGAAATGTCAATAGATAAGATTATTTTTTAATCCTGTTGAACGAAGGAAAAAATTATATTTATATTATAAAGCTGCAGTTATATAACCTGTTTTATTATTAAATGCGGTGATTACAATGCGTTGTATTGCATAAAGAGGAGATAAAACGGGGCATAAAACTTTTTTGCAAGTGACATCGACTATTTCAGTGTCACGCTCAAGATCACAATGAAAGTTTGAACGGCTCCTGGATGCGTAGGTACATAATATATTTTATGTGTCATTTTGTGAGTGAGTGAGTGAGTGAGTGAGTGTGTGTGTGTGTGTGTGTGTGTATGCGCGCGCGTGCGGGTGCACGTATACAATACAACTTTTACGAATAAATGACCGATTGGAGCCTTACGCGTGGACTCCCACTCGAGCTCCTCTCGCAGCCCACTTCCACTTACTCAATATCCGATTATTGTTGAATGCCCTCCGTATGCGCATATTGACGTCCTTGACGCCGAGCTGGACGTCCAGTTTATCGACATTCAGGTAGGTCTTCCCGTTCCGCGGGTGCGTCGATACCTCGCCCTGGACGAGCGCCCGCGCGTTTCCGAACCTCGCGTGGAAGGTGCCGTCGCCGCTCGCCGGCAGGATGAGCAGCACGCCAGAGCTGAAAAAGAGGCGAAGGGGAGAGGTGGGCGGAGGTTAGCGTTGCTATTACATTGACATTTTGCGCTTTCGGCTCTTGTCTTTGTCTCGGGTCTTCCGCGCGCTACCTCGCAATTACAGATGCGCGGGATTTCGCAAGGGCAAAGGCCGAGTGGAACGGAAGTTAGGGTAATCATTGTATATACATAGGTACATTAGGTATAAATAAGGTTTAATAATGATCTCGGCTATGTCATTACTAAGAAACTCTTCTGTGATATTTACATCACGAAGCCGAATTCGAAGATCCTGTATTTTTCTCTGCTATCATTTACTTCAAACTCCGTACTTATATTAACTAAATACAATATTTAGCATATTAAAATATAAGAAAACACTTTCCTAGAGAACCTAAATTAAGTGTACAATTAAAAAATGATTACCATCTATTATATTTGAACAGAATAGCTTTTTATATTATAATATATGATGAATGATAGAATTTTAACATATTTTCAGTTCATAATGATTATGTTTGATCATCAATTTTTGATATGTAATTTCAAATGAATTCAGTAAATTTTGCCATTTCATTATAAATAACTTTACGTTGCTGTAACGTAAAAAAATTATTCAAATTTTGTATAAAGTTTCATGATTTCTCGTTACTCTCGATTGCTATTCAAAAAGTCCTTATGCAAACATGGTCTTTGAGCATACTTCATACACAACGGTAGGGCACCTAAAAGCATCTGTAATAGGCGAAAATATTATCAATGCTTAAAATATTGCCTCTATGTATGTCTTTTTCGCAGAAAAGGCTCATTGATTCGCTTTGAGTAAGAACTACACTTAAGACAATTTGCAAATTTTGTTTCAATTCGAACTTGTTCATAGTGCGATGATGAAGCTAGCCGAATACAATTGACGCGGAATTTTGACAATCAATTAACAAACATAACTGCTCGGAGCTATCAAGATTCTATCATCTCGATTGGCAAACACCGTACTGAAAAATTTTTTAATTAAACCGGAATATTATATTATTAAAAGGTTATAATAGAAATGGTAAAAGAATGAAGAAAAATCAAATCGCTAGTTATACTAGTGAGCACGCTAATAGAGTTAAATATATATATATATATATATATATATATATATATATATATATATATGTATATGGAATTGATGTAAAAGCGACTTATTTTCGTTCCCTAAGAGTGCATAATGAATAATAATTTTCTGCTTTACAAATACTGGAGAATAATGTGCCAATAGGAAACTATTATTTCTTTCGTAATTCCATAACTTTTTTCAATCTTTATATATTGACTAACACATTCTGAATTTCAAATATTATCTTTTGCACATTTAGTTGAGTAAATAGATCTAGAGGGTATTTAGCAAGACATCCATTAATGTGGCCCGAGAGTGAATTTTGTCCCGAGTTGGATGTTTTTTCAAATTCAATGGAACATAAGCTAATTCACTTAAATTTCGAATTTTCACTCAAGTATAAAAATGAAGCTATTAAAAGAGTATAGACATAATATTATAGCAAGAATAGATTTTGCGTAGAATTGAAAAAGTTTATAACGTTTTCTATGCATATATATATATATATATATATATATATATATATATATATACATATATACATCACCGATCGCATTTTGTAATACCGATCAATGAATCTTTACCCGAGAATGTATTAACCAATTGATTAAAGTCAATTCGATCATTAATGCGACCGTTCAAATTATCTAGAATATCTTTAAATATTCATGGTAATTAAAAATTCATTTTCGATATAAAAATCAGTTAAATGTATAAGCTAGTAATGAATTGCAGGGGTAGTGGTTTAGGTGCAGTATTAATCTTTTAAACAAAATTGAATCAATACCTAACAAAATATGTAAATCAATTTCGAAGTACTAATAATTTGAAGTCTTGTCAATCAATATTTTTAGGAGGAATCTTAACTAAAATTACCAGAAATTGAAAGGTACGCTCGAAAACAAGTTCAACATTTTTTTTTGTAAATAAAAAAATTAAATAAAAAATTGTGATTCTTGACATTGAATTCTTTAGTCATTTATATTTGTTGCGAGCAAACTTATTTCATGCTCAATGCTGCTTACAATATTTTCAGAATCTTTAAAAAAAAGTGTATCTCAAAAATTACAAATTATAGAACTATAGTTTAATTTATGCAATTTAATACTACAGCTTAATTTGTATCTCTGTAGCATTTGACGCGTATTGTCGATCGTCCTCCGTATGGAACTCCGCAGTCGCTTCTAAAATATTACTATGAATAACTTTACTGCCATTATTCTTTACGTCGGTAATTATTGATTAAAATTTTTATAATAAACGGCTCATAAATCATTGTTAATATTGCCAGTACAATTTTTTGTTTGTTTTGCACACAGCATGATTTAAGTTTGTTTGAATGTTGTCGTTAGAACAAACTTAGATGATATAAGAAGTTTATTTTAATAAAAAAACAAAAAAACAGAAACATCATCTACAGAAGAGGGGTGGACCAACTGCCTCGATCAAATCAACTGATCACAGCTCGATGCAACTCCGAAAAGTTGTGGATTTGCATAGACACTATTAATACGCCGCGCCGTGTATAATCAGGCGAGTTAAATAGAACCGCGGTGAAAACTGATCCCATATATTTTTACATATTTTGAATTTAAATTATATATATATTTTTTCACATATTGCTAAGAAGAAGTGTCACATTTTTGGATTACAAATTTCAATGAAATTTATTCACCTTGATTCTTAATGTTTGATTCGGTAATTTCTCGGGTTGCTTTAACTTTGGCGTTCAAAATTTTTTTAATTACATTATTGGAAATGATAATACTTTTCCAATAACACGCAACTGAATGAATCCCTTTTCACAAATATTTGAATAGCTTCTACTTGTACTAATTCAGTGCAATTACATTTAATAAATATAAAATAATCTATACAAACCATTCATACATAGCTAAAAATTTAAAGTTCACTCTCTAATGATTATGACATTAGTCCTTACCAAGCAATGGAATATTACTAATACAAATACATATTGTTTAACTTTAATTACAGAATTTATAATATATGTTTCTACTTAATATTCATGTTGCTTACGGATTTTTCTTTATTGCATGCGTCAACATTGAGCGATTCCTCATCAGTAATAAATTTTCGCGTGATTTATGTTGCAGTGAAAATTATAATAAAAAATATAAATAATATCATCATCCTTTTAAAGAACTCATTATAAAACTTCCACGATGATTTCATTGATAATTAATTCCTAATCTAGAACAAGATAATATAGTTGTCGCTGTTCGTAATGTATAGTTAGAACTTGAATATATTTATATGCAAATCGACGATATAATCACTTTTGACGATCATTCTTTTAAAAAATCACGGTGAAGCTCAACTTTGAAGTTTTCATTAGAATTTTAACGAAATACCAGTGCACAATTTCTTTACAAATATAAGTTTTCAAATTTTCCAAAAATAATTAATACAATAAATCTCATTTTTGATTACTCTCTCGCAATAGCTCATTTGTTCTTAAAAGTTTGATCTGGGTCTCAAATATGGGATTGGGTTTCTTAGAATTTTAAGACCGACCTCACACAGTTTCGTAAAAATTCTGACCGCTCGGATTAACAACTCAAAGATTCATTTATTTCTCGAGATCCAAAATTCCGGTGAATAATTTTATTAAAAATTTGTTATCCATAATTGCGACACTCTTTTTTTCAATAATTTTAAGCAACTTGACATATAAAACAAACGGAGAATGTTATAAGTTAAAAACTGTTTTTCGGAACACAATTTTTGGATACATTGAGTGCGTCATTAAATGTCTCTAAAAATTCTACATGTAAAATCATATTTTTATATCGATTAAAAATCACCATAGGTTGAAGTTTCAGTTCAGAATTGCACGAGCAGTTTCGAAGATCAGAAGTACCCGTTCCAAGTTTCTAAGTTAAAATAAAAGGAGATTCCCCCTCTCTTTCTCTATCGCTCCCCTAGCTTAGGGAGGATACCCCGAGTAGGTCGGGGACCCCGCTCAAATACGCACCTGGTGTACTGGGCGTCAAGGATGAGCGCAGGCATGCGGACGATCGCCTGGAAGGGAGACCCAAGTTTGATGTCTTCGACGGTGTAGTTGCTGGCCCCCTTCACTAAGAGGTCGCGTAGACCTACAGTGTAACCGTTAATGCCACCTGTCAGCGACAGTTTCAGCTCGTCCATCTGTTGGCAAGATGCATAGTATAGGCGTTTGCTATATGTCACATTTTCTCTAATACCAGCTTATAAACTTATATATACTTATATATACTTTATATATACTTTATATATATATATATATATATATATATATATATATATATATACACATGCATACATACACTAGTTTATACTTATATTATTATGCGCACGCACGCACACATACGCACACGCACACACGCACACACGCACACACTTAGATAGTACACTGCGGTCGAGGGTCCACTCCTAGTCCACTCGTGCCGCCTTAAAGCATTAACCGAGGTATTAAGCGAGGCATTAAACCGAGCAACAGCCGCATCACATTCTGACCAACGCTATTCGATAATAGCTTTTCGTACTTACGTCTGCATGACTACGCAACTTTTAATCGTCTCTTCTCTTTTACTGCGAAAGCTAGAACATTATGTTTTTTTTATTTATTCTACCGACGCGCCATCAATCTTTCCGCTATTGTCTCTGTTTTACGTGTGGACAAAAACGTAAAAATAACACTTATATATTCCGCCATATATTTCAGAGCGAAAATTTATGTCTAAGTTTTCATCAAAATTTTCATCCTTTGCAAGGCTGAGAAAGTTGTTTTGGAAAAATGGAAAAAAATCCTAATGGATTGTTTGATTTGTATGTGCTTTCGCTGACTATCCTGTTCTTAGATACAGTTTTAATTATTACTTAATATTGCTTAATTTGTTCAAAATCAACAATTTTTATCGCGAAAGTAATCGTTCGATGAGTAGAAATTAAATTTACATGTTTTCAAAAGTATTCAAAATGACTTTATGTGATTTTAATTGCGTTTATATAACGATTCGCTAGCAAGGACCCAAGGTTTTCTCATAGAGTGAATAGCCTGTCGATTGTTATCGTGGTCAAGAGCCACCTTCCGGTTGTTATCTTTACGCACGCCTGAACGTCAATCCAACTAGGATATTTTTTTTTAAAGCTTGATGTGATTTACTTTTACTTGATTGCTAGGTCATAAGTACTTTTGTAAATTTCTAATCGATTATAACTTATTATTAATTATAAATTATTAATTATAAATTTTTAATTATAAGTAATATATATATATATATATATATATATATATATATATATATATATTTAATGAAGAACATTTACTCATGTTCAAATTTAGTTTTTTAACGAATTTTTTTAATTATATAAAGTTTAATTTTTGCTAAAATTATAAACATATATCTCAATTGAAAAGATGCTTATTATTATTTTCAGAAATTCTATTTCATCCTATGGAATTCGATATAGAATATATATGTTATTAATGCTTATCTAAGTATTTATCTATAAATCTATGTAGTGCAAAAATAATGCACTAAGCTAGTCAAATCTTCAAAAATAGCTCAACTTTGAAAATCAATTCGTCATTTTTCTAAAAGTTTAAGAATGTTCTAAACGGAACACACTTCATTCTAAAATATAAAAGGTTATCATTCCATGTTTCTATTAGTTATAACTCTCGTTATAAATTGGAATTACGCGATCACTGAAATTTACCAGCGCGTTTTAAGCCTCAAAGTAATTTCAGTGTCTTTCACAGTATAATACAGAAAATTGCACAACATATGTTAACTGTCGAATGCCCATCAAAGAACGTAAGTTAGATATAGAAAATAAGTAGGAAAAAAATATTTTCCAAAATATAATGTACTTTGTATCTTATGGAAAACGGACAATTACTCACTTATATAATTTTAAAATCTTACCGGCGCAGGCGCTACAAAACTAATATAAAATTACATTATATATTTTTTATCCATTGACACTTACTTTAACGTAAAAAAATATTAATAAATATAAAAATTGCTTAGAAAAGTAAAGTTTAATTTTATTATGTTTAGAATTTAATAGCATCCATTGGTTTATTCATTGTACTGCAAGATGTAATCAAGGCATGAATGATTAGTCAGAAATTTATCATGTTTTAAAATAAATTTAAGCGTGTAATATTTATATGACAATACACATTTTATGTCGGGTTCTTGTTTGACCACCCTAATACTAGGGAAAAAATTTAGGCAAATTTTTCATCAATTTTAATCAATCCTGATAATAATACGACTGTTTTGCTTGATATTTCAAAAAATTTCTCGCCTCGATAGTTTTTGTTATTCTTGTAACTTTTTAAAAACAGATTAAAGAAGTTATTGTAGGATTTTTAAACGTTGGAAACATTGAGATTAAATCCACACTTTTGATTTTTTCTAATGCTATTTTAAAACACTGTAAAAATGGCATGGCGATAATTATACCTTCAGACTTTTTGTGCAGATATACTGATAAAGAATCACTTACATCCTTTGGTAATATTGAGGTCTAATTCACGACCTTGAATTTCAAAGTGACGTAATAGGAGGGTACGACTAATCGGATATCTAATAATGGGATCAGAGTATAGGCATCAACCTTATTTTTTTTCTCGAAAATAATAGGCCTTGCTACGACGTTCTAAAGGTGAGTAATTGACCTTTACATTTGAATAAGATTTAGTGCTAATTAGATGGTTCGTTTATTTGGTTTCGTAATGTACAATTATAAATCTAATGTAAATATTTTAAAAAACAATTTTAACTTAACGATTTGGATGGAAAAACATGGGGTTTTCCAACTTCTAAAAATTTATTAGTGTTCTGCATTCATTGTGTATTGTTAAATATTTTCATAAAGCTTAAAAATAAAATTATTGATTAATTCAATAAACGTAGAAATTTCTAGAGAGGAATTACGAGTTTTAAATATGTATATTTCATTTCATTAATTTATCTTGATCAAGTGTGGCGCTTAAAATATTATTTATAAGATTTAGACTATAAAGGAAGTTTAATATGTAAATTTTAAAAGAAAATTCGGTGTTTATCAGATTTTGTCAATTACTTCATCTGGCTGGACTCGTCAAGGGGAGATCAAATGAAATACACCTCGACACATCCATACAAATGTTCAAATTAAGCAATGTCATCGTCATACTATTAATTTATTTAAATTTTATGGGCTTGCTTTGCCGTATGAGTGTCTAATATGTTTAATATATTTTATGTACTACCTTTACAGTAGTATTATAAAGAGTTTTTTTCCCGAAAACCTACATTAGACATGCTAACGTCATTGCTTAACTTGAAAATGTTTGTTAGCGTATCGTAGCTACATTGTCGGCGACCTCCTGACCAGTGCCACCATAAGATGAAGTAATCGATGAAGGACTGAAAATCTGAAACTTTGTTTTTGTTCAATATGTACATATAAATAAGTAAATACATTTGAGAGATTTAGTAACTTTTATTATCATTTTTTCAAAATATTTTTATTCGTTTTTATTTTCAAATCTTACAATGCTTTTCTATGAATTCTATGAAATTAAACAATCATTTTAAAACATAATTATGTAACTAAAATGATTTTTTACAATTTTTTTAAAATGACTATTTTTAATTTATTTTAAAAATGTACAAAGTTTTGATAATATATAATGATCACAAGCAAAATTTGTGTTTAGCAATGATAAGGAAGTTAACTATAGTATTGAATCATTAAAATCTTATTGGTATATGTTAGCTATAGCATTAGATTCATTATGATTGAAGCAAGTACTTTTTATCCATATTTTATTTATTTCTTGTGAATCTAGTATTATGTCAATATAAGATTATTTAGAACGAATACTGATCAATTTATATATGAAGTCTATATTTTCTTAAAAATACAAATGTTATCAATATATTAATGCTCAACATAATTATGACTGTATTATTACCTATTGATATGGTCATAACTATAGATTATATAGATGATTTTTCATTTTATCACATCATTTTATATTATTCTTAAGACATAAAATAATATAATAATATTCTTAATGCTCTGTGATTTTTGTGATCACTTCTTACTGCATTTTCTTTCATTTCTTTTATTTATTAAACTATTTAATGATATATCTAAAAGGAAATATGAAATCGATTTTTTTCGTTATTAACTCACGCAAGCAGTGTTTCATTAAAACTATGTACTTAAATTACTTAACGTTTTACGTCGAAGAAAACTAATTATTGATATTTATGACCTCACGATATCCATTAGTCTCTTTAGTTATGTATATATATATATATATATATATATATATATATATATATATATATATATATAATTGTTTTATTTATAAGCAGAAATCGCAGTCAAAAATCATAAAAAGGTAGAAGAGAAGAATTTTTTGCCGTTAATCATAGTTTAGTATTAATTTTTACAGCGATATAAACTAATGAGCTCAAAGTATTCGCACGACACTTGACTTCAAATGCAAATTGCGCCGGTCAATTCTATAGAATAAATTTTATAGCAGATGAGTTAGTTGTAAAAAGCATTGGATAAATTTCATTGGCTAGTAGTATTGGGTTACTATTAGATAACGAGTTAATGGGTGTGATATTTTTCGCTGCTTTAAAAATGTTTTTCTATTAGACTATCGGTTTCATTTTTAAAAGCCGAGCTGGTAAGATCATGAAAAAAAATATTCTGTCATGAAAAAAGCTCCGTGTCTCCTATGTATAATTTTGGGTGCTTACAATAATACGTAGTCTGTTCTTTCATTGAGATTAGTCTAACAAATGTTTGTTATATTTAGAAAAAATTAATTGATTACATATTAGTGTTTTTAAGAAAATTATTCCGTCTATATGATATTCAAATTACGCGTTCTAATTTAAATTTCAAAATTCAACATTTTTTCGATTCGGTGTAATTTTTTGAAATTCACACACCTTCATAATAGTTTTATAGGAATATATAAAATTTCAAAAAAATCGAATTGAGTTAGATTTGGGCATGTACTACCTCAAAGCATAGATTTTAAAGCGAGAATTTGTAACATATCTAAAAGATATGAACCCTCAAAATAGAGAATTCTGAACTCTAGTAACTTTTAGTTTATACGTAATTAGGAGTATATATAAATAAAAAATTTGTTTTTCATTACCTTTTCACTCGACACATTCTAATTTATAGGCTAATTTATTCCATGTTAAAATTAATTTTTTACGCATAATATGACAAAGTATCGTTCATAGTGAAACAGAGAATTTTCTATAACTTTTTTTACTCTAAATCGATCTTTAAATAATAAAATTAATTTTCTTTTGAATCCTAAAAGTGAAAAATCATTTTATAATGGGTTTTAAGCGCACAATATGACCATTCCTATAAATATATAGCAGGCTGCGCAAGCCTGAAGCAGAGAGACCTTTTTGGAGGTTGAGTTGTGAAATCAAGACGTAAAGGACGCATCCGATTTTATATATTCATATCATATACTTTCGATTCGATTTTTCTCAGCGAATTTACGAATGAAAGATTTATTTATTTAAAAGCATATATATATATATATATATATATATATATATATATATTAAATTTTTAAGCGATTTTATTATATAATAATTAGACAAGTAGATTATACTAAAAAGAATAATTTATTCATATTTTGACGAAAACTATCGTAAAATGCTTAAAAATAATGTCTATCCAACAAACGCCAGTTTCCTATTAAGCATCTATTATACTGTTAGTATAAGAACTATCATTCGCTCAATTATACATCAATGACGTTGAATACGGTTTATTTTCTGATGGAACTTTTAAAGTGGCATGTAATTGTTAATTAAACTAATAATAATGTTAACTTACGCGAAATGGCTCAATTGCCGGTAGCTCGATTTCCGGGATGCCATCTCGTAGATATGGTCGAAGATGGTGAAGTGCATCGATTAAGCACGTCTTCAACTGAGGATCCGCCTTCGAGCATTGTTTCACGTATTTAGCTAAAAATTTTGAATTTCACGAATTAATTTCTTCTACTTTTCTATACAGCACTACCAAATTTTGTTATTTATCAAAAGTCTTCTGTCGACACAGATCTCCATCGGATCTCTATCATATTCTTATCTTATGAAGCATCTATCGATTATTTTATATACTTATGACTTTAATTTATTTGTCAATCTGCGTTTTACGATTTGATTATATTTTTAGAAGAAATAGTAAATAAATAGTATAAATTATACACCGACGAGATGCAGTAGGAAATTAGGCACTTGCAAAGCGCCTGTTCTCTACTCTCGCGTTGCATATTCTATTTTTTTTTTTTTTTTTTTTTTTGGCGTGTGCAAGTCACTTTCCCATAAAATTGTGTCTAGAGAGTGCATTGCCCACTTTAGTGCCCATTAGGAACGGTCAAAGCACTCACTTTGCTCTTGGTGAAAATTGCATTTCGATCTCCAAGTGCTAAAAAGAATAAACTGCACGCGCTTGAATCTTTTACTACATTTTTATCCATTGTTGAGCCGTCAATATTTCTCCGAGGCAATAATTTATTTTTACTCGCTCGTCGAGCTCTTAAAAGAGATCATTTGAAAACAGTTGTGAAGTCTCGGCCAACGGTCCGGCTATTCATTACACAGAAATTAAAAATTCAAATTTTATTCTATCTTATAGACTTGGACTTGAACTATGACGGGGTAAAAACGTTTGTAGAGCAAAATAACACTGTAATTTTTAGGAAGTTATTTTTTTTAAAATTTTTATTTCTCTTCGATGATTTTACTTTGCCGATTAGGAGCCATAACGTAATATATCCGCATAATATTAACCCAACATGTAAAGTTACGGATCAACGAATCCACCGCAGGTGCAGGCGATGGTTCTTTTTTTTCTTAATCGTCCGAGCGAAATGACCCCTTTTATCAAACGTGATCGCGATAACGAAAACGGCAAGGACAGCGAGGATTCGGCATAGCCGCCAACAGCCCTAACTTCCATCCGCGCTGCATCTGTTACGGGAATGCCGTAGAAGAGCGCCGAGCAGGACGAGGACAGGCCGCGGCTCGTCTCCCCCGCGCATACTCACGAATGGATCCGTCGTCGAGCTGCGCCTTGGCCAGGCCCAGGGCAGCGCTCGCCAGCAGCAGGCTCGTCGTCAGCAGCATCGCGGACACCCGGGCGGACAGTGGAAACAAGGCGGTCGCGTCTTCGTCGGAGCCGGAGCGCGGAACGAGTGCGGCGGGAGCGCGTCGCGCCGACGCTCGACAGGTGCCAGCGGCCGGCGCGACCCCGGACACTTTCACCGCGCCGCCGCCGCCGCCGCCACCACCACCACCGCCGCTGCCGCCGTCCTCCGTCCGACGTCGGAACCACGCTGCTCGACGCTCGACGGACTTGCCCGTGCGCGCCGCCGCGGGACCGCGGGACCGCGGCTCCGACCGCGAGCAGCCTCCTCGGCGCGAGGCGCACCGGGCCGAGGACGGGGAAAATTGGGTCGCGACGTCCTCCGCGGCGCCCGACGCCTTCGACTATAATGGTCCACGTCCTCCGGCGCTCGAGCCGCTCGGGCATATAAGAATTTGCCAGCCGTCCGAGGCAGAGGAGCGCTGCCCAGAGGAGCTTTTTCTCCTTCGATCGGGAGGCTTCCGTCCTTCGATCGTGTTTGCGACGTTGTTGATGAGCTGCGGCGCCCCGAAAGGCCCAGGCCTCATCTGCCGATGACGCTCAAGCCGAGCCTGTCGATGAGTCAGTTGCGGTTCTATTAGTTTTTCTATTAGAGATTTTTGCTGCTCCTCTAAATTTTTTGGAATATTTCCGGTCCGGAATTTTTTTTACAACGACGTTGGCAATATAATTGACTAAATGCTTTGTAGATTGTTCGTGTGTATATCATTTTCAAATCTATGTTATTTTCATTTTTGCTGTACGATCAACAATGTGGCGGGATATATTAAAATCGAATTTAAATTCAAGGTTAAAAGCACTTTCAATTTTAATTTATTATTCATTATCGAACATTAATAGATTAATTGTTCTTGAAAATAAAAGAAATCTTCCACTGGTTTTGCGCTACAAATTTTGTAGCGTCAAAAAAGAAGTGGCATTCAATTCGAGAATAACATGTATAGAACGAGGAAGAGTATATTCATTGATACGAAGTTATCAAATATTTTTGAGAATTTTCCAAACTATAAAGGTTATGTATAAACTATCCAAGTATCAACTTTTAGATTTCATTCCCGTTCAAGCTAAAAAAATTAAAAATTAAGAAACGCGTTCTTATATTGTTCTATTCATAATTGTAGATCTCCGACAAATAGAAAAAAATCATTTTGATTCCAAAGGTTATCTATAAAAATATATCAAAAAGTACTTTGTTATAATTTTACTTTAATCTATCGTTAATGACTTAGTAAATTTGAACTAGGATTAGCATTTCACATTACGTATTCACATACATTAAGTATTCAAACATGTTCAAACGGTTTAAAAAGTTCGATCCGATCCATTAATTCAAAGATTCGAATATTTCAGTTACTCGTGCGAATCGAATTGTTCGAGTTAAGAGAACAGTTATGTAAAATATTAGCGCTGGAATCTTGTTTATATTCGAAAAACACTAATGGCTCAAACTTTCTAGACAATCGAAATTTACCAAGATTCGAGTTCTTCAAATAGTTCTATCCAATTTAAACGGCCAAGCTGTGCCAAATGGTTCCAATACTATTCCAAAACTATTCCAACACTTGAGTGCTTGAAGAACATTTTCGACCCTATAGGTCAACGATGACTTCATATTTTCATAAACAATTTCGAATTTGTAAAAGTTATAGATATGATTTTTGTTCATATTGGTTCGCCAAATAAAATTTTATCAATTTCTAGATTTTATCCTCATTCATAGCGAAAATACTTAAAGAGGGTATAAAGAGATTTGTATCATATTTTCAGAAAAAATAATCCATTTTTAAAGCATCAGGATTTCACAATATTTGAATCGAATAATATTCATATCTGAAGAGAAATTCAATTGGTCAATGTTATGACCTACTCTGTAACCATATAATAATAATATAATTATATCATTATATATTACATACATTATATATTATATAATTAAATTTACCATATTGTGTAATATATACATTATTAAATGTATCAATAACAATCATATAATTATTTGTAATATAATCATATAATATAATTAAATAATTATATCAATTATGTCTCCGACGACATAGATACACAAAGAAAACCCGAATAATAATGAGTTCGATAACTCAAAATATAATAAATAAAATTTTATATTCTGTAATATAGAAATTATAATAAATAAGGATATAAAAAGTACGATAAATTATTGTTCAAATTATAATAAAAAATTGTATGAATCATGATGATATTTGATGGTATATATATATATATATATTATGATATATAATATGTAAATATATACAGAAAAACAAATTGCTCTTCGAATAATAATAAAAAAAAATTAATTTTCAAATTTTTAAAAAGGACTCAAAGGCTGTTTTCTTCACAAACATAACTACCATGTTGCTCTTTGTATGTTATACAATTTCTATGAGTTTACTTTTTATACTTATTATATATCGACATAGAATTTATAATTCTTAGTTGTATTTTGTAATGTCGGTAAATAAATAAGAAACAGTTAATATTTTATACCCAACACATTTTTTTAACAAAAATATGAATTATTTTAAGCAACAAATCTTTTCAGATTAATCCTCCAAAAGTGTATAATTAAAAAATTAAAATTTCGTAACAAATTTGATTACTTATAAAATCGTAATTAATTGACATTTTGGAATATTTAAAATGATACTTTCTATTGAAAAATTAATAAACCATCTTGAATGATATCAATTCAACAATGCAAATCTTTTTGTTTTGGTGCCTTAGTCATCGGTTATTTTGAGTTTGAGGCATTGTAAATAATTATTTCATGTTTACACAAGTATCCATTTGAATTTTGAAACATGTAAATTGATTGCAATTTTAAGTTGCAAATAGTTAGAGTTGTTAATTATCCAAATAGTTCAAATTTGGAACAATCATATCTTTTAAATATACATTTTTCGAAGGTAAACGTTGCAAAATTTTTTACTTAAAATGATCTATGTATTTACAAAAATTATTCAATATAAAATCAACCGTGCCCTATTTATTTAAGCAATTACGTTTTAAGCAAAGGGTTCAAATATATAAAAAGAACTTTTTTAATACATTTTTATGTATTTTTTATATAATAAGAATACATTATTGTAAACGGAAAGGTTTATATTATATTTACATTGCCAGTACTATAAAAATCTATATATGTTTTAGAACAAGTAGATGACCGAATAGTCTGATCGTTTTGTCCAGACCATCTTTCCCGGTATGCCCAAGGTGACTGTTTCTTTGCTAAAACCATAATACGAAATAACTTGATAAAGATAATTCTAGACAATGTTTTTTTTCAATTAAATTTGGTTTTATATTAATTTGTAATTTAAAATCATTCGGACTTTTTGATCATTTAATGGAATAGTCATGTTTCACTGATTTTTTTTTTTAAGGAAATGACTGCGTTCAAATAATATATTCCGTATATTATACTACAAAATTTAATGCAACAAGCTTTTAATGTTCACAACTTCTTTTACTTACTATATCATTAAATGGAATAATAAAAAATACAATATTTGCGAGTGCATTTACATATCATATTATATGTTTGCCTTATTTTTGTTATTCAAATTGATCTTTTATTTTAGTTGAATATTATAAATAACTTTTAGTGAAATAACCTCTGTTGAAGCTCCAATATAAATTTTAAGTGTAAAAAATTTACTTGATTTTTTTTATATAAGAACATATTTTTTGCAGAGTTAAACCTGGCTCATATATATATATATATATATATATATATATATATATATATATATATAATATGTAGTTACGTGATTCTAGATGTAGGTGGCCATGAAGAAATAATTCGAGGAGAAATTCGCTTATCATCTTTTCTCTGTTGTGGAGTTACATCGATTCAGAAATCAATGCGTTTAAAGAAAGGAGATGTTATCTTTTAATTAGACATTGTCAGAGCACCAAAACTGTAACTGTCTCAAACAGCTTGTGTTGAAAAAGCAGGTTCTTTCTAAACCCTGCTCTAGTGTATGGGAAAGTCCATTGCTTGCGTCCGTTTGCGCCTACTTGCGCCTGCCCTATGTTAAAATCATGCTCTATCATCAAACCGCACGAGGCTCTGAACGGTCTTTCCCCTCGTCCATGCATTGTGCAATACAAATAGCGATCTTGGGACTTTTTACATGCTCGAGACCAGCCGACTCTCAGATGCACCGTCGAGAGTGAAAGTGCGCGGAAGCCTGCAAGAAACACTGGCGAGTTTTGAGCCCGTTAGTGCGCGTACGTACGTAGTCGTGGTAAAGTGCTCAGGTGCTGGTCCACGTGGGTTTCGCGAGTGCATGAGCGAGAGAAGGAGAGCAAGAGAGCGACGGAGTGAGCGAGAGTAATAGATAGCCAGGGAAGGAGGGAGGGAGGGAGGTAGCGTGAGTGAGAGCGCGAATTTATAGCGAGAGACAGAGAGAAAGCAAAACTAAGTGGTACCAGAGGAAAATCGCAAAATGTGGCCTGACAAGAGGAAGTCGCTGCTGATGGCGGTGATAGGGCTGCATCTTATGTCCGCCAAGATTACTGGCGCTACCGATTTCGGCAAGTACCATCGCCTTCTCTAGTTCATCGAGTAAAATCAGGTTCTCTTTATTTTACGACCTGCTAATAGTAGAGATAAAACGAAAGAGAGAAGTCGTAAACACGTATTCCATTGGTGAGTTTGGAGTCGAGGGAAGTGCAATAAGCAAAGCTACTAGGGGAAGCAATAACGAGTGATTTTTAATATAGTTTTTAATATAATTACTGTTTGCTCGATCGTTGCTCGTTGAAATCCAACTATTAACAATTTATAGATAATTACAGTAAAAATAAGTGTATTAAAAAATTTACATTTGTTATTTTTTAGTAATTCCTTTAGTCGTTTAGCTCAACTTACATAATCCAGAATGTATCTCTTTTTTTTACTATCGGATTTTTTTTTCACTTAACAGAATATATTGCTGCACGATAGGAACTTTTATTTTAAAAAACTATCTAGAACGATTATTGATCGCGTGTATGCAATACCCGGTAAGACCACATATCTTCTATTGGAAACGCACTCCTTAAGCAAGTTCTGAAATCGGTAATCGTAGAAAAAAGTTCGTAGTTAAAAATTTAAGTTGATAAACAAAATAATTTTATTTATTAATGAAAATAAAAATTACTGAAATATTTTTCCACAAGTAGTTAATGCTTTTTGTTGAACGAGTTCAATAAGAAAACTATCCTTTATCATTTATCAATTCCTTAAATTTAATGATGTAATTGCGTAGCCAATTGGTTCTACGAGTATATTACGGGGGCTAATTTTTAAGCATAACGAAGCCTTGACAGGCGTCGAACTGAAACAATAAAATCTTTGGCGAATCTTTCAAAGAATTTTTACGAATATCTTATTTTCGCCTATATACTTTCATATTCTCGATTTGGATTCGTTCTTTTGTTGCGGACTAAGGCAGCTATTTGAAAGCTGAGCAAAACGAAAGCCGAGCGATGGCTTTCACCAAAATTTACGTTCACATTACTGCGTTAAGAAATCGTAAGGAAAGGAACAGATACCATACAGTTTTCATCTAGTTGATTCGAGGAGTGAATGTTTTGGACATGGAGATTCTGCATACTTTCAGACATATACCATGCGTGTGTTGCGCGAGCAAAACACGCAAAAGGAGAAGAAAGTCACTGGAAAACAGCCGTCACTTGATTCGGTCATTTGACTATGTAAATCTACAATTAATTTTTCCAATAATTTCTAGAAAATATAAATATTATTTTCACATATACCTTCTCTCTCTCTCTTTATCTCTCTCTTTCACTCTCTCTCTCTCTCTCTCTCTCTCTCTCCTCTCTCTCTCTCTCTCTCTCGCTCTCTCAACTGGATGGCTTGGGATAAAATAAAAAAATTAATATTTTGATTATTTATTTATAAACAAGTATTTGCAGTAAAAATAAAATTCGTAACTTTCGAAAATTAAAAGTTATTTCTACAAACGTAACATCATAGTTAAACTCTCTTGACCCCTTTAAGGAATAATTGATGTAAAATCCTTGATTATCTAATTCGTATATATACAAAATTAATATCAAAACTTCCAGACTAGCCAGAATTAGCGATTTGGTCGACAGACTTATAAATGAATGATTGAATGATTGAGGGAATGAGATTATTCTTATTTTTATATCTTACTTTTACAGGTTTGAAATAAATAAATTTATTTTTCTCTCCAGTATTTAATTAGAATATATAAGTATTGAATAACATACATAAGGCGTCAAAAAACGTTACATTCGTTATTAATTGGTAAACTATTTAAAATGAAAAAATGAAGTTTTATAAATAAAGAATTTGCTAACAGCAAGAAATATATCCTTATTTTAAATAATTAAGTATTTAAACAATTTTTTAATATTAATATTAATTGAATATTGCTATTAGTTTTTAACATCCATCGGTGATATTTATCGTACCTCCTTCTCTACTTTTTCTATTTTTTAAAAGTAAAAAATCTTATACGAGAAAAAATATGTACACGTTTATTAATGCAATCGATAATTGTTGTTCAAAATATTTTTTAATATTTTAAAACATTTCCCAAGATAAAACAACTATTATTGCTATGAGATTTTCATGGTTTAAATCATAACAATTTTTTTGTTTCAAATTTTCCATGTAATATTCGCAATTAACGATTCAATGTACATGATCCAAACATACATACACAGAAGATAAATATCTGATTGCTTATTACATTCTTGAACTATCGTTGAAAATCCTTTAATTCTATTTGTATACTTTGAACTGTATCTTTTTCTAGGTTACCAAGACTTTCCTTTAAAATATGATTGATAGTTTTATATTACATCATAATAATTATCTTATTGTTTCATTTTACGAGATTTTATTGTACTTATAACATTAATAATCATTTCAAATAAAAACTGCCCTTGGTAATAACTGAATAATATTTTATTTGAATTTCTCAAAACTGTAAATAATTTTTTCTACATTTTATTTAAGAATTTCTATATGTATTATAAAATTTTGCGCGAGGATTATAGAGTTGAAGAAGTGTCTCAAATTAAAATAATTTTAAAAATACAAAGCAATTTTAATTTTATAATATTTGGAAGTATCTTTCACTGTTCACCTATTTATTAGAGCATTTACTTAACTGAAATGTGTTAAATTTTACTTATTTTTTCATCTCGTCTTTCATACTGTTGAATTAAAATATGTTAATAGACTGCGTCTTGACAAAATATAATGTAACAAGAACACAAAAATATGTAATGGACTTCTAAAAGTATCGTAATTAATGCTTTTACAGGGATTTATATCAAATCGAAAATATAATTTATAGAATAAGATTAAATTATACGTCTACATCTTTTACATATACATTTTTGCAAATATTATTACATTGGAAATAATTATTTTCCCCATTACTAAGAAAATAAGTCAATTTGAGATGAAAGTTACAAGTTCTGTGAAATTTCTCATACATGATTGTCATCGTATGAAATTGAAAAAACTATAAGACATTATTTATTCAGTCGCTTTTTTATTTAAATAAATTTTCCTTGACTTAAATTTAATTTAATTTTTTTGTTTATATAAAGATACTCTTCCAAGGGTTAATTGAACAGTATTCGTATTGCTTCTGATGTGTTGTGGTATATCTAACAAATGTTTTAAAATAATGTATATTATTCAATATAAAATTCATTATAGAACGTCTGAAATTAGATATCTTTTGAGTAGTTATGTATTTAGTGGAGTTTAGAATAATTTGTTTATGAAAAAAATCTCCGAAAATTGCTCGCTAAGAATATTTCAGTAATGCTCTCGTTTCTATGCAAGTTGATAGTTTAATAGTATTAATGATTATATTAGAAGGATTTTCAATAATCACTAATTTCATCTGAAAAAATTGACAAATTATAATTAAAACATGAATATAGTTCTGATTGGTTTTAGTCTAACTATAACATAGCTTAGATTATTACTTAAAAGTGCAACAATAAGCCATATATCGGTATCTGCATTATCAATTAAGAAGTACTGTTCCAGAATTTTTTATATAATTCAGAAGCTCACTAGAAGAATGTTTTTAATATATTTGCATTGTAAGACGATAAAATGCTTTTTCCTTGTTGATTGTTGGATATAATGTATTATAATTACTGTAAAAAAGAGCAGTAATAATTCAGTTAATTTATAATTACGTCATTGGGTGGAGTAAATTTCGACGACTATAAAAAAATAATAAAATTAATAATGCAGTTTACTTTACTTCAGTCGATATAAATAGATATTTATTGTACTATTGTAATAATAGCTTTAATACTAAACTGTAAAAGATTCTAAGATTAGGAGTATATAAGTGATAAAAGAAAATATTATGAATATAGAGTGCATCTTTTACAAACAACGAGAATAAAAGATTTTATAATTCCTTTTATGGTTTTCTGAAGAATATTCAAGATATTGAAACTGGTCCAGCATTTAGATATTCTAAGCGATAAGAAAAAAAAGTAAATATAATCAGTTAAAAAATTTAAAAAGTCATATCTAATAATATATTTATCACGGACAAAAAGGGATTGAATCATGTTAAAGACTCTGAAAAATTCAACAACGATTAGAAGAATAATATCCTCATGGTTTAATATTTTGCGTAGATCTTTTTATAATTTTCTAAGCGCGATTTTGATACTATTGTGTTTTTGAAATTCTGATTGAGATAAATAAAGTTATTTACCGGACATGTATCTACCATATACCTACCTATATATATATATATATATATATATATATATATATATATATATATATATATATATATATATATATATATAAGCCACTGACTTCAATATTTTCGCAATTGTACAAAAATTACTCAGGATTCTATGGAAATATGACATCCCAGTTGATGAAAAGTACCTTTTTGAAAGTGCATCATTACATTATAAGGACCTACCTATTAGGACTTTACAAAGACAAAGCATAAATTATTTTAAAAAGTTCAAAATGAAGAAAGAAAGAAAAAATTATCAAATAGGATCCTGTCTTTCTTTGGTATTAATTATATTCCAGGTTTTGAAACACCGTTTTAAGCAAGAAAAGATTAAAATTATTCTTCATTCATAAGAACAAGCAAGAAGAATGCCTATTTGAAGCGAAATCAAATGAAAAATACAAACGATTTACTTAACGTATTTTCAAAGATATGTACTATCGGTAATATTATCCTGTAATAATTATAAGAGGTATTATGAAATCCAGAGTTAGCTTTATTACTCAGTGTTATGCGTGTAATAATATTCTACTTATGATTTTACGTTCTGTAATTACGCTATAAGTTTTATATATCCAGCAGCAGTACATGTTGCATTTCTTGTTATAATAAAGATTTTTGATATTAGGGTTAAGTCAATCAATTCATTTTGTTTTTCTGTTGAATACAATTCGTAAAGGATTATAATTCTCATAGAGGCAGGTAAAGGTCTATTTTTTTAAGTATTCAGAATTGATTTTTTCATGAATGCTATAAAATCAACGAATGTAGTCTCAAGTTACTCATTAGAGACCACGTAGAAACAGTTTGTGGTTAGGATTTATCAATAGGAAAGGGCAGCTAAGCTTTAAAACATCTTTTTTTTATTAATATGCATAAAATTTTTCTATCCTTTGAATAATTGAATGCTTTAACTACAATAATCAAAATTTTAAATAAAATCTTGATTTTTTTTTCAACACAATTATCAACACAATTATTATAAACACAATTGATAATCGTTGATCTAAAAACTTTAAGAACTTTAATCATAATTTTTTAACTTGTCGCAATTAGTTTGATGAATAATACTAATAACGCATTTGGTACAGAAATTTGTATATATGTTCTTTTTAATAATATATGGAAATAAGTTCCATTAGCATAAATTTCAATTTGTGCTTACAACTTTATTTTATATCGGAAGATCTAAAATATTATTTATGATTGGGAAGTTAAAGCAGATTTTAAAATTATTTGAAACATGAATTGTCAATCTACTTATAGGTGATACTAATTCATTGCAAATATTTAAATTGATTTACAACTGTTATTCTGCAGATATTGATATAACGTTAATAAAAATGGTATTTCATATAAATATTAGGTACAGTTGACATTTCTGTTAAACATTTCATGATTCCAATAGATAGAGAGTGTAAGATGAAATTGTTACGATAAGGTTGTAATAGATAGATAGGGACTCATAAATCTGACAATAAAGCATTATATAATGTATTTTACAGTTGTTGATTATGTGTTACTATAGAGGAATACTTCAAGAACTGTCGGATCGGTGCTCCTGATTTTGATGTCTGTATCCGCGAGGCACTGAATTCTGTTCGGCCATACTTCAAGACTGGCCTGCCAAAGTATAATGTCGCACCGTTCGATCCATTTTTCGCCGAAGAAATTCGGGCCCGCCGTGGATTGCCGAATCTTGGCTTTACCATCACCCTGAAAAATGTAACAGAGAGTGGATGGTCAGCCAGTAAAGTAACTAAATTCGTTAGTGATTTAAAAAATTACAAGGTCAGTACAAGAAAGGCGTTCAAGTTTAAACATTTGCTATTCACTCGAATATCTTATTTTTTATTCCAAAATGCTTTTGAATCTATTTTTTATATTATTACGATTTATCTTATTACTATCAGGTGGTGTATACACAGAGTTTCCCAGAAAAATTTTTGTCTGGTGATTACGAATTTAATGGCGTTCTTCTAGGGCCAAAAATGAACAATAAAGGAAAATTTACATTGGCCTTATGTAAGTAGCAATACCAGAAGATATTTTAATAATTTATATTTTAATAAACACATAATTTTATTAAAATATTTTTCTGAGTAAAAAATAATGATCATAGCTATATAAATATTAGATCTATTAAACTGGCAAAGCCATTTGATTAAAATGCAAAATAAACTATTAAAAAAGTTCATAAAAATTTCTGGCTCATCACCTGCCTTTGCTATCATAAATTTAAACATGGAAACAATATCATAACAAAGAGAATCCATAACTACGAAGAAGGGCGATGAATAGGATTTTTAAACTGTCCGATATTACAAAATGAACTAAGCGTGAATTTTTTGAAAAAAATTTTTCCCATTCTTAAAAAAAAGTAGGTCTAAGTAAAATATTAAAAGATTTATATATTAATACTTTTCCTTAACGATATGAAAATAGAGATTCGTAGAAATAACCAGTCCTAGTTTATTTGCAGTACTGTGACGAATTCACAATTATATTGGTCGTAGCTCATTTCAGTAATTGTAAGAAACTAATCAAGCCTGGTTTTTATCAACGGTTGGAAGAGTCTATTATGAATTTTTTGAATTTTGCAGCAAATTCTTGAGATTAAAATGATATAAAAATGAGTTAAAAATTACTATAAGAATTTAAATTAATAGACTATTACATAGACTAAACATTTTTCAAATAAATGCGTAGGCGATATTAGGCAATTTTTCTTAAAATTAGCGATTTCTCTTTTTAGAAGAAGAAGATATAAAATATATAAAAATAAAAAAATCATAAAAGAATCATAAAATAATAAGCATGCATGATATTTTTAGACGATTTGGTACAAACAACGACAATCACGAAAGAGCCTAGTACGAAAATGAAAGTAAAGGTTGAAGTTCAGACGATCCGTGATCTTAAACTTCACATATCCAACTTGTTGTACGGTCGAGAGACCCTCGAGGGTATCCTCGATCGCATTATAAACGGTGTTTGGCAGCCAGGTTTTACCGTTACGAAGCCTCTGATTAATGAGCTCGTATCTACGGCCTTCACCAAGATCTTCGGGAAAGCCTTTCAGAATTTTCCTTTTGAGAGAATCATCAGGACCAGATCGAGTAACTCCTTATAGATCAATAAACGACGGATCGCGTACAATTGAAGGAATTGGCTATTTCAAACAATCTAAAAATTATATATTTTGCTTAAGTTTATACGCGCAAGTATCTAAATGTGTTCATCGTATTGAAATCTTTTTAATCAATCCGATTATTTTTATACTCAATGAACAAATTTTCATTTTTAAAATTATTTATTTTCAAAATTGTTTATAAATTATTTCGTGTATAACTCAATCTATGTATCAATTTACTAATACTCATTAGATACGTGGCAAGTGTTACTATATTATTATTGAAAATCAAAAAATATTGTTATGTTCATATTTTAAACTAATAAGTTTTTTATCGATCTTACAGTTTTTTAAACAAACTATAATACGATTTATACTTAAATAAATATAATATATTTCAGATTCTACAAGGGTAATTATAAATATGGGCAGTCTGATCACTATTGTATAATTATATTAGATTGTTACAAAGACTATAAGATTGATAAAAATATTTATTAATTTGATTTATATCAGTCAGCGTAAGTAGAAACATTAATGCTTATATTTTTTCATATAAGGTGATTAACATTTGATGGTTTGTACATAATAGAATTTTAATAAATTTTTATAGAATAACTTTATCAATGTTTTATTAAGTAAAAGCATTTTTTGTTTTTAATTTGATTTTTAATTATACAACGTCATAAATTATAGTTTACATTATCGTTTTAAAAGGATTTAATTGTACAGTCTTTGACAGTCTAATTACAACTTCTTTTCAATTGCGAGATATAGTGCATGTAGCTTTAGAATTATTTTTAATCTCTTTTATGTTAAAGCTACATAATTAGTATATTAATAGATATTTAGATTAAATAAAGAATCTGCCAAAAAAGTTATAATAAGAAATGCATTCCATAGAATCGTGGATAGAATTTTTACCGTAACGGATAAAAAACAAAGTATAACAAGTACGGTTTATCATATGATAAAGCACGTATTTATTGTGGCCTTTGTTGGATGTTGTGAATTAAAATTAATAAAGAATTTCAAAAACTGCTTAATAATACAAATTTAACTTAGTTTAAATGCTTATTTATAATATAAACTATTAGGTATGCTGACTTGTGTACAAGTTACTATTTTTCCATTTTTGATTGAAGTTTTTTTTTGTTTTTGATGAAACTTTAATTTGAAATTTTTTTAAATGATTGTCATAGACGTTTAATTTGTTTGTGTTATGTAGAGATTAAAAGCTGATTTAATATAGAAAAGTAGTTTACGAATAATCTTAATACGTTTATATAAGTCCAAATATAATATAATATAATTTCCTCTTTTATTTAAATCTATAAAAATGTACTCAAAAGATTAAAATGACTAAACCTTAGTTATAAAAATGGAAAATTTCTCTTACAGGCTCAATTAGAGATTTAAAATTAGAAATGCGATTAGAACAGTGTCCGTTATTACGTTTAAATTAGCGTTTTTGTAATTAAAGAACAGAGTGGTCGTAAATGCGCGGTTCATTATTAGCTTTGAGTCTCTATTCTCTTACAAATTTGTTACAAAGAAGGCTCCGCTCTTCAAGATTTTTACTCAATCTTTTTGAGCTTCAAAGAATAATTCCACTGTGTTCCTTTCTGAAAAGAGCGAATGTACAATGTACTCGCTAAGAGACATTAGCAATTTCAATCCAGACAATGTGTAGAAAAAAATTCATCTTTCTCTCTTTTTATTTTCCTGAGCGAGCCACAGTTCAGGACTGCCGTTGCGACGATAATCGCGCATCGCCAAGAAAACAGTCGATCTCTCGATCCAAGAGCTGCTTGCCTTGAAAATGCGCCCGGACTTCAACCTTGCGGAATCTTTATTTCTCCGGGGAGACAAATAAAATATTAAAATTACCTTGGCTGATCCATTATACTATTTTGTTTTGCTATTAACGACAGCGCCAACGTTCGCGGTCGATTAGAAAACAATTTTAAATGAAATTTATATGCCCTAATCTAACCTCACGTCTGAGATAGTGAGCTCTTTAGAAGTGGAAAAAATGACTTGAAAAAAATTATTAATAACCCAACCAGAGGCGGATATAATGATACATACTCTCAAAAAGTACTATTTTACAATTGAGAAAGAAATATTTAATTATACAGATATATAGGCCAATGTGGGTCATTTAGATATGTTGTCCACTTTTATACATTTCATGATCTAATATTGCTTCTATTAAAAGCTAATTCATTCTATTTTTTAATATAAACATAAATATTTATCATACTTATCTAATTCCCAAAGAAAGTTTATTGGTCGAATAATCGATACTTCTCAGCGATAAAATCTTATTATTTGTTTATCATTACTTTCTTATTTTTTTAATGGAAATTCAAATTTCGTATTAAATTTCGAATTTCTATTATAAATTACGATAGTACTATGCTACTGGATACATAAATCTTAAATATAAGTTCTCATCGATTCCTAATTGATCTTACTTTATTGGCATCATTAATTGTTTCTATGAATAAATGTTTGTAATTGAGCTTCTTAGAGTAATTTTCAATGGAAATTTATACGCACAGAGAAGAATGTTGTTATTTTTTTAACGATCTGAATTTACTGCATTAACATTCATATTTATGCAACAATTGATTGCTCAATAAATTATATTAAAACCCCAAATTTTTTGTAAGATATATGATGTTAGTTTCATATTTGAGACGAGTCTAATTTTATACAAAACCAATTAGAATATAATAAATCCATTTTAATTTTCTTCGTCTTTTAGAAATTTTAGAATATTCTTTTGCAATTTTTATTGTTAAGTCAGTTATCAGTAACAGCACTAAGTAGATTAATGCTTTCGTTCATCATATATTATTTTTTTGAAAATATCCTGCTTTGAAATACTCTGTTTTGATATGTTTTCTTTTGCAAATATATTAAATATTTAGCACATTTAATATGTAAAGTTAAAACACAGTTCCGTAAGTAAATGATAATATAGGAAAAGAAAAAGATTTTTTTATAATTATAAATGAATTATTAGAATACAAATAATGAATATATAAAGTTAAGAATATAGCTAAATTTACATAAATTCTAGTCGATGTAATCCAATACTGATATTATTTGTTCTAGATAGTTAATTGAATAATATTTTCATACCATCTTAATTTTGAAAGATAGTACACGAAAACATTTATTTATACATTTGCGCATGAAAACTTATGACGTCTGATAAGATCCTCTTCTATATGACTCTTGCAAATGGAATGGAGTTAATATCAAGTTTTATGCAAGTTTGACACGAGTATCTGATTCTGATATTAATCTAATATTGCAAGTTTCATGAAAGAATCTGATTTTTGAAGTTGGTTTTTTTGTGAGCAAAATTGTTTTATTAGTTTCGCTTTAAGATAAGAAAAGTATTTCCATTTTGTTCACGACAACATTATATTTTTAAAAGTAATTTTGAGTAGAATTTCTTCTGAACATCGTGAAAACTTCTAATATTGTGTCTGTAATATAAATTTTTATAAAAAAAATGCAATTAGCACTTTTTTGTTAAAATTCCGAATGAGCTTCGTTCGTAAACTACTTCCATAAACATGGCTGACTTGTCGCGTGTTGTATGTTTTCTTGTGGACGTAAGAAAAATTCGAATATTCAAACAGTTCGAACTATTCAAACCTGAGATATACGAATTTTAACACGAACGTTCGAATGCGAAGATATTATTATAGGCCCGCTCTAAAAATACTTTTTAAATATATAAATTAAAAATATTGTTAACGTTTGCTACAATCATGGTATATAATCAAGAACATTTTAAAAAACAGAAGTGGACAGTTTAATAAAAGGCAACTGATGTTGAAAAACTATGCAATACTCTTGCTCAAGTTCTCTGCTTAAACGAAACGTTATTCTGCATCTGTGAGTGAAAACAATGATTTAAAAGATGCTCCACCAATTTTCTCAATAAGATTTCGTCTAACTGTTAAATTAGGATTAATTTGAGGTGAATATTTTCTGATTATTTTAAATAATATTTTAAAGTCATTACAGTAGAACATTAAAATGCTCCAATTTTTTTCTTTTTGAAATTTTTGTTTTTTAGCCATTTATAATAAATCATTTGGCTAAGAGATAGTCTCCAGAGCATTAAAAATGCTGAAATCTTTCTCTTCAATTCCGGTATGTTTTTTTAAATATAGTTTTTTTCTAACGTTTTTTAATAACGTTTTTTAACATTCCTATTCCCTATTCGGAATAATTCATGTAAATTTTAAAATATAGTTTTATTGGCTAAAGCGTAAACTTGCTGCAGTGTAAAAAAATGAGAGAGTCGATTTTTTTATAGTCGCGAACGAATGCGATACGGGCGCGGGGCTCGGCGAATTAGCGATTCGCTTAGCTTATTTGCCGACCGGTCGCAGACGTTTCGGAAGAAAGTGCAGCGCTCGAGCCGCATCGCACTGTCTTGGGCAGTCGGGCGAGCCGGAGAACGGAACAAGCGGCTGGGCCGGTCGCCCCACTCCCCCACGCCCCTGCCCATCTCCTACCTCGGCTCTGCCGAGCGTCCCGACGCGCCCGCCGCCGATGCTATGCGGCGCGGCACGGGCGCGGGCAATGTCAAGGTGCTATAAGTCCGGGCGCATCTTCGAGAACCGGTCAATCGCCGCGAACGGGTTCGATCGGCTGCAAGCGTCGCATAGCCGAGCTGCCGACGAGTGCCGTATAGGCTCGCGCCCGCGGACAGGCCCGGAGAGATCTTCCATCCTCGGCGAGCTGATCATGGGGAGGACGTCGGCGAGACGCGCGTTCGCCCGCCTGCCGGCGCTGCTGCTGCCGCTGCTGCTGCTGCTGCTGCTGGCGGGGCTGGGCGGGATCGAGGCCAGAGGGAAGTACAAGGGCCTGGAGTTCCTGGAGCCCTGCTCGAGACGCGATCCCGAGCTCGAGGCCTGCCTGGCCAGGTTGGCGGACACGCTGGCGGAAAACTTCCGACACGGTGAGTTCTCCTCCGTTCATTCTCTAATCTGGATTTTACTAAAATTTTCAGAAATGCAATGATACTTTACCATAATATACAAGACGGCCCCTATAATTAGAAATTAATTATTGATCAGAAATCCGTAAATACGTGCTAGTTTTTGTAAAACAAACCATGCATCATAATTATTTTCCTTTGAGAGAGGCATTTCACCTGAAAAAAATTCTGGGATGAAGCAACGTGGATTATTTATATCAGTTTGAGCGATGAAAAATTCTGGAAATGGGTTTTTGGAGCCACTTAGGATTGCACTTAGGGACTGCGACCGAAGGATGACACACGGTAAAAAAGCGGTGTGTAACGGTATACCTGAATCGTCGACACTTAATGTCCTACATTTACAGTTATACCATCGTGTAGGAAGTCACACTGCACGATGCCTTTGTCTCGGTCTTTGTCGCCGAGCTCGGAATTATTATTTAACCAAATTATCAAACACTGATACCTGTAGATACTAATGTCACGTCCTCGAGAAAATTGCCGAACGTAACGAGAAGCACAACAACAAACGAACATGTATAGAGATTATAATTACGATTCTGCGTAGCTAAAATTTTTATTTCTGCCTAGCGCGCGATATAGTAGGCAGTGCCTCGAGTCTAGTCCATTGTGCATCAATTTCGCTCTAGTCCTAACTTTCACAATCGTCTGCAAACAGCCGTATGCGCGCTATTATAAAGTAAAGAACGGCACTTTAAAAACACGGCATTTTCAAAACCAATATTTCTTTTAATGAAACCAAGAAAATATTTTTCATTAATTAAAAAAGGATCGATTTAGTGTCGTAAAACGATGACTGTTATATTTATTTACATAAATGTTCCTGTCATCCAGTAAATATATTTTCTAAAATAAGAAACTTTCGGGCATTCTCAACCAAAATTAGTGATAAATTAATAAATAAATGTTTGCAGTACCAGCAATGACTAGCTATTTATTAGTTTGGCTAATTTAATTCATTCATATTTTATTAAATTTTTTTTTCTAACTTTGGACAATGAATCTATTGTTTAATACTGCACGATATCATAAAAATAGAAAATAATGTATTGAAATTTAAATGGTCTCGGAGCACTATGCTAGATCTTCGATTTTTTGGTTTGGGAGAAGTTGTCCGACCGCATTCGAATGGGGAAAAACTTCGTAGCTTGGCTGTCTAGCATTACTATTCGTAAAAAACATTTGTTAAAAAATTTTTTTCTACTATACACGATTATTTGATAAATAAACTTTTTAATACAATTCTTGCTGGACTTCTAACAACATTTTGAGCTGAGATATTATGTTCAGCGCTGCTACACTTATGGCGTAGCCTTATAAAATTTGTTCACTGAAAACGATTACAGTGCAATATAGAAAAACGAATCTAAGAACTGAATTACATAGAAGAATTTGCACTGTAAAAATGTAAACGATGTGCATAAGGTTTGAATACTTACTTATCCAATAATATAACAGAGCTGAAAGCATATAGACTGCCAGTTAGTTTTAAAATTCCATTAGACAGTGACTTGATAAACGCTCTGTCGGCGGAAATAGAGCAGTAGATATTGAATAAGATTCTGGTAGTGTAACGATTCGATTAAGAGCTGCATTTCCAGTTTATCAGTCGGTCGACGAGCCGAAACTAATCGAGGCTTCCGATCCGCAGGTCTGCCGCAGCTGGGCTACCCCGAGGTCGAGCCGATAGTTCTGGACGAGCTGCACATAGCCCTGGGCGGGGGGCCCAACGGGTACAAGGCCCAGTTCAAAGACATCGCCGCGCGCGGCGTGTCCTCGGTGCGGGTAACGGGCCTGCGCGCCCAGCTCACCGACGACGAGGTGCAGCTGCAGCTGACGCTGAGCATACCGAAGATACGCGCCTCGGCCAAGTACCGATCGAGCGGGACTCTCATTCTGGTGCAGGCCAGCGGGGCCGGCGACTACTGGGGAGAATACGGTTGGTATTTGTACATATGTAGAATAATTGTTGGTAATTGTTGGTACGCGCACGGCCTTGCTTACCGGCAACATTGCAGTTAGGTTAACCACAACTATAGATATATATATATATATATATATATATATATATATATATATATATATATATATAGATATAGATATCCGTCATCGTATGCCTATTTGCTTTGCTCTAAATTTAGTCTTAATGATAATATTGAAAAATAGAAAGTTTCGCAATCATTAAATATTCGAGCTATTTTTTAAATGTATAAATATTTCCAACAGCTTATATACATTATTTTATGAGCTTACAAGAGTTGGAGGTGAAATGAAAATTGTTTAAATTGTTTATTATCAATAAAGAGAAATGATATATTTTTCGTTTTCCCAGCTACTGATTATATAAGATAATTTGAAATTTTCTGTTGTACTAATTCAAAATTTCTTGATTTTTATATTGTACAATCTCCACATATGAAATACTACAATCTCTTGCCATTTTATTACAATTTGTTCAACACTTCCATACAGTTCAACTATATATTTGAGTGTTTTCTCTGTTAAGCAAATATTTATGTAAAATAAAGAAATATTTTTTATTTCAAATAAGCTCGTTTATTCAAAAGAAGTGTTCTTTATTTCAAATGAATTAAAATTTATTTATTTCTTTCATGATTTTTTCATTAAATCTGATTTAGCAGAGGAGCATTATATATTTATTTGCATCTAAGAAATTCTTTGTTATCAGAACAAGAATTAATATTTAATATAAACTTTTTTTATATTTTTGAACATCCATAATTGCTGAGATTGTTAGCTTACTCTATAATTGAATCTATATAATTTTAAAATTAAATAAATGAGCTGCATTTATTAAATTTTGGAAAGAATTCATCAAAAATAATCTTTCATATTATATTAATAATATGTGAAATTACTCTCTCTTTATAAATAGCGTTAAATGTCGCAATTATAAATCATATAAATGTAAATTTTTATAGAATCGTTTGTATCAATGTATACAAATCGAGTATTATACATATATATATATATATATATATATATATATATATATATATATATATATATATAATATAAATATATATATACCATAATAATAGATACCCGAAGGGGAATTTTCTATACCGACTGAGTCATAATCTAGTGATAAAATGCTAAAAAATTTATATTGTTTTTATATAATTATTAAATTATTTTAGATGGAGTGAAGGCCAAAGTTTTCATTAGAGCAAGACCATATTCAGTTCAGGGCCAACAATTTCTTAGGCTTCAACAACTTAAAATGGATTTTACTGTTAGAGATATCAAGATGGGAGTTGAAAATGTTCATGATGGCAACACTATTCTTCGTAAGTTATAATTACTATCATGCAATTATCACAATACTAAAAATTATTTACTAATAAAAAATTGAAATAATATATACATGAAAAAGTTAGCTAATAATTTAAATATTTAACTCTGTTCAAAGTTTTTGAAAATACATTCAAGTAAGTTAAGTGAATAATTGTTAATATAGATGTAATAATTATAATATTATAAAGTCCTACCTCTAGTTTTTCGTTTCCAGAGTATAATATTTGCAAAAGGTTTAAATATAAAATGTTTAATCAACAAAATAATATTGAAAGGTTAAATAAAGCTAAAATATTATAAAATATTTTTCGTACAGTCTTTCATAAAAAAGGATTACATATGTCAAAATTTAAAATTAGTTCATTAATCGGGTACCAGGGAGTTCTCGAGCGAAGACTTAAAAATTGAATGATGAATTTTTGGAAAATAAAATTTATATTTTTCAGAAGCGGCTCTGAACCTTTTCATCAATAGTAACAGCCAAGAGCTTTTAAAAGAAATGAAACCAGATCTCAGACGAAAACTTGTGCAAGTCATGTCGACCTTCGTGGAAAAAATCTTTTTCCAAGTACCTTATGACGCTTTCGTTACAGACTGATTATGATTTAATTATTTGATAATTATATGAAAAAGGTACGAGTGCTCCTCCTCATGAAAGTCTCTACAATTCAGTTATATTAATTATTATTATAAATATAGTTATATTGTTATTTATAATTCAGAAGAAAAACAACAAATTGTGGCCAACGTGAAGAAAGTGGTGCGGTATAGAATCGTTTAATTGATTTTGTACTTGCAATGTATATTTATTAAATATTGAATAATTTAAGACAATAGTTTAAGGTATAAATTATTGATATATTATGCATGTAATATTGATGGACTAATTTTTATGTATTTTTATATTTATAATATTAAACTTCTTTTGATATATAATATATATCGGAACATAACCAATAATTAGTTAATATTTACTATATATTTATTTACCTTTTTGAATAAAGAATAAAATCAATCAGGGACAAATAATTCTTGCAATTTAACTCATTGTAAATTCATAGCCAAATACAAAAATTCAAATAGTTAAATTCTAGTTGAATATATTAATACATTCGAAAATTCTGAAACTTATAAATAGTTTATAGTAATATTGTTTTTATATGTGTAAAAAAGTTTTATATTAACTATTTTTTTCAACAGAAGAATAAAAATTTGTGATTATTTTCTAAAATTCAATTCAATTATTTTGATTCTATTGACATTCGTGAAGTGAAAATATTTACTGTATCTCCCGTAATTATAGTGTTTAAAAAGTGCTTCAAAGCTTTATGCAAGCCTAAATTGATTCTATATAAATTTTTAATTATTTTTTCTTTCATATGTTATAACAAAAAAACGAGGTAAAATATTATGAATGTTCTAAGTTTTTTGTAAGCCCAGCCTAGAAAAATAGGTTAAGAACGATTTAAACATTAATCTCAAAGGCTATTATCATTGAAAGATAGAGGTTTGTAACTAAGTACTTTGTGTTATTTATATATTTGTAATATATAAAAAACAATATTACAAAAAATATCGTATCATCATATATAATAAATAGATTTATACGAATTGAATCAATTCTACGAATCTGATTTTCAAACAAAAAAAAACACATCAATGTTATAATCGATTTCATGCAGTATATGATGATTTTAAGTAAAATTTAATTTGGCATCCTAATTGTATTCTTCTATTCGCCTTGTTTTTATTTATTTCAAAAAAACAAGGCGAATAGAAGAATACAAATAAGACGCCAAATTAAATTTTACTTAAAATCATCATATAATGAATGAAATCGATTGCAAATTGAAATCGATGATCGAAAGTATTGTATCAATACTCATATATGTTGAGTAAACGCTTTGTCTTTCATTTTTTAGGTATTTTTTTCCCTTCACCACATAGATTGTTTCCTCATACTTGTAATTTTGAAAGAAATTGTAATAATGATAAGTGGTTATGGCCTCGATTACTTACCGCATTCACGCTGTTGACTTGCAGATTATTTCCGGGGCCAAACTCAAATTTGGCATTTCAAACCACTGTTCTGTAGTCCATTGTGTGCTTCAGTAACAATCTTCTACATATATTTTATCAGTACCGACGAGTGCGTGAAGAGGATTTGGAAAAAATAAAGTAGGACAAAAAATTAGTTTTTAATGCTTGAAACAAGTTTGAGCTCAGAACGTAATCCTTCATAGCTTGTTCGGAATAACCCTGGATGCCAGGAACGCGGATATATAAGCGGTAGTTAACGAAGTAAAAACGTCATTTCTAGGAGCTTCGCAGTATATCAGCTTGGTAAAGGTGAAATTTTTAGAGGCCAATGAAGTCGCTAAGCCACTGGTTTTTATGACAAATTATAAAGCTTTTGTAAGTATGTAGAGAATTGAATGAGTCTACTATAGTTTAAGGTTGATGATCCAGAATGAACATTATTATAATTCTCTCCGCTATGGTTATAGCGAAAGGTATTGCGATTATTTACAAAATAACTTCGCTTATTTCTCATATACATTGGACAGGCATAAGGTAGCTGTATGGGATGCAATCAGCCAGTCCCAAAACGTATCCTTTGCCAGGCAACTATCGGTTCGGGTTTTCCCGTGATCCGAGAATTCTCAAATAATTATCATCGAAATTATTATAGACTGCTGCAGGCGAATGTTAATATAATAAAAGTTTAATTGAAATGGGACGACGGCATAACCCGCTGTCGGGTCTGCTTCTATGAGAAACTTGACATTTTTTTTATAAGCCAGTAGTATTGGCATTTGTTAGGGGCATATAGAATCATAAATATCTTGGTACCGTACAAAAACTCTTTATGTATACTCTTTGGACAGAAAATACATATAAATACATATCAATGAAAATAAATAAAAATTATGTTTTCCTTGTCGCGAAAAACAAGTTATTAACTTTTTTCTCCCTAAGGAAGAAAAAACGTATTTTACCACGTTAAACAAGAGTGAATCATCGTATTTTGTTCCCTGAGTTAAAGAAAGGAGTAAAGGTATTTTTCATTAATTGGAGAACTTCCAATTTTGTAATATTATGTATTTAATTTTCATTTCTAAAGTTTATACAATAGTATATTATAATCCTTGGCTAGAAAGTTAAATGTCCTGGAGTACGATATTTGACATCTGAGGCGAAGCCAAAGTATTCAACTTTCTGGCTCAGATTCTTATACAATTTTTCTTGCTCCTCGATCAAATGTACGCTGAATACTTTACACTTAATAAATTAATAACTACTAGCTGTATATATCGTATTTATTTTATGAATTTCATTATAGACTAACAGTTATCTATGTATAGTTGTAACTTGTAATCTATTGCCCACGTCATATTTGCTAAACGAGATGAATAGTTCCCCGACCGACAATTGCAAAACCGAGGCGAAGCCGAGGTTTTTGCTGGTCGGGTCGGGTATAAAAACGGAAATGCAGTAAATAGTAACGTAAAATATAAAAATTAATTATAGATTGTACGTAATATTATTATAATTTTATTAATAATGATAATAATATTATAAAAAATAACAATCATAATATTATTCTAATTTTCAATAATAATCAAATCTAACAATATCATGTAAATACAATTTTTATTTAAAATGGTTACAAAAGTTATTTAATTCATCTTAAATCTAGGTGAAAATTACAAAGTGATGTAATGATTAAATTATTAAATCTTATATTCTTTAATACAATTACATTTATGAATGTTCATAACAAAACTTGTAATTGTACAATTTTCTAATTAAAAAATTTTTTTATAGTTAATTTTTTTGCATTTAGATCTTCATCTTCATTTACTTTATAAATGTTTTTTTTTATTTTTACTTAATTGTATTGTTTCATAGTAGATTACTAATACTACTACTTTATACTTGACACCGAAAAAAATCCGAACATTCACACAAAAGTCATGTATAGAAAACAATGAGATATGGAAGAAAATATAATAAATTTAACATATTGTTTTAAGTTATGCGTACAAAAGTTTTGCCAGTATATACGATATTATAAGGTTATCTGATTGTCACTTGATCAATAGTCGAAGTCGCTCGTCGAAGCCGCACTTTCTGGCTTGAAATCGAGCTTTGAACGAGCCGAGAGAACTACTTCCGACTGAGGGAACAAGAAAAAACCATTAATGTTAAATTATTGATTTTACTGCAAGCTACCTTAAAGGAAGTCAAAAGACTTCTTTCGTTTATACCAGTAACTTCAGAAAAGAAAAGGCATGGGCGTGTTTTTATATTTTCATCATTGAATTCATAATTCAACAAACTAATCGATTTTTTTTCGAATGGTTGCAAATTATTTTCCCTTGAGAGATGAGAGATAAACAGATGAGAGAGTTTATCGGTCAACTTTAAAGTTTCAAAATTACAAAAATGATTTTTTATTCCAAAAAAGGGTTATGGAAATATCGAAAAATAAATTCTCGCTTTTTGTTTGTAAAAGCGATATATACACTTTGATATAATTTTAGATTTTTCACGTAGAATGAATAGTAATCAAAAAGGGAGTATTGACTTTCATAAGATGTTTAAAATGCATTTGTCCTTTTTTTATTTCCCGATTTGTATGGAAGTAAATTTCAGAAATCAATATTTAAACGTTTGCATATATAGACAATCAATTTCTTTTTACTTACACTTAGTAATAAATTATTTTAAAAAATTTCTATAGATATTTACACAGATATTAAAACGTGCTGACTGACTTACAGGTTTAAAATATATATAAGATAAGTGCTCCTTAGAAAGGAGTTTTTCTTAACTCTATCCCTCAGAATGCAAAAGTTTAAAATGCATTTTTATAGTTTTTTACTGATGTATGTTTATAGGATGATATGATTACGAATTGATTCTTACGGGTAAGTATCGGAAATAAAAGTATACAATAAACAACTTCTATGCTTTTTGGAATTTCAGTCTTAAATATTTAAATAGCTATTATTTGAGATATCTCGCAACAGGAGGCGCTATGAAAAAAATAATATTATATTGTTTTATTCTCCATGCACTGTATTAGTTCAACTGATAGCGTCGTACTATGCTAGTTAAACTATCAAAATTTGTTAAATGCCCAAATTAAAATTGAATGGAAAATACCGATGTTACGTTCAATTTATTTGAATTCATATTAAAAGATTATGCTTACTTTGTTATTTAAGAGTCAGCCCTCTATATTGAATATAAGAATAGATTACTGAAGTAACATTCTTATTTTTTTACGAAATTATACTCTGAAATTTGATGCTTTATGCATATAAATTTTCAACTCAAGCAGCGTTGAAGATAAACATAAATTAGTGTCACCGACGTCAAATTCTTTTCGAAAATTTGTTGTATCAATGAACAAAAGTCACGTTCCATTTCTCTAGTTTTTTTTTCTATTTAAAAAAAAACGTCTTGCTGAATCATTGAGATTGAGATAAACAATGACATTATTAGACTTAAAAAAATATTATATATGTTGCTTTCAATATGATAGTTAAGATAATAGAATAGCTCTATTAAATAGATGGACGTGCACGTGCGCAATGAGAATATGGATGCAGTATTCGAAGTGGCTTCTTATGCAAATCGCAATTACTTTTAATCAATAAGAAATTGAAATAAGTTTTACATTTAAATATCAATTTTTTAGAACGCAAATTGGGGAGAAAAAAGTGTGTAAAAATATTTTTCCTGCATTTAAAATATACATATAATGTATATAAATATACATTTCTCATATACATTACTGAAGTCAATTTGTTATCGATTAATTCTCGACGCAGGATTCAAAAACTTTATACATACGAAATATAACACTCCTGCAGACTTTAGCATTATATCAAACCGAATATAAATCAGAGTAAATAAGAAGTAGCTTGTTATCAGATTGATGCAATAGCACTGCATTCGATAGTCTAAGTAGCGTATATCATAGGCACAGTATTGGGTTCAAATTGTTTTTCCTCATATCACAGTCATATTTTTGAAGTTAAAATACATTTAATATTATATGTTTAAACATGTTATATATAAATAATAATCATTAGAATCTTTAGAATAGTTATTATTTCTTTTCACAAACCTTTATACCTTTATTTATTAAAAAATTAATTTATGAATGTTTAAAACAATACATTCATATTAAATAATATATTATTTAATTATTGTTTCACCAAGTGCACAGTATGTTGTCAATTAATTAAATTCATATTATGCTTCCGACTACTACAAAGTATCGTCCAGTTCTTTAAATTTTTTGAAACACAAGACACTACATTCAATTCACTATTTACTATCAAGTAGGTTTAAAATTCATAGAATAAGCAGAACACGGATCAAAATTCATTTTTAAATAGTCATAAAATCTTATCCCAACATTAAAAATAAAAATAAATTAAAGATAAAATTACTTTTATTGTTCATTTATTAATAATTAATAATTTTTATTGGTGATAATTTTATAATCTTTTAAATAGTTCTTGTATATGCATTAATATTAAGAATTTTATTATGTTTGAAAATCAAGATTAATGGGATATGAAAAAAATTATAAACAGAAACTGCTATTTGGCAGTTTATGGAGTCAGCAAACTTTTCTTTTAAACGACGATAATATATTGTCATTTTCGTTATTTTGTAATTATTAGAAGTAATAATACATAAAATGTTAAGATTACGTATTATAAAAGTAATTTAATGAAATTATTATCATAAAAGTAGAAAAACATAAAAAATAGTTATAAAAATTTTAATTTTAATATAGATATTAGACATTTTCAAGAAGCATTATTCGAAAATTCATATTATATTTATTAAAATTATATATATATATACATGCTTTATGGAATGAAAGAACATTAAAAAGAAATCATACCCACTTATGTCTCAATCTAAATAGGAATATAATACAAGAAAAAAACTATAAGAAACGAGCTCGAAGATGAGTAAATAAAACAGGCAATAGCAGTTTGGCATTTCAATTATTAAAATAAAATAAAAATTTTAGTTATTATATGATCTTTCATTTTAACAATTTTTTCTGTTCCAAATGTCTGAAGCACCAATGATCGAGAAACGAGGATTTGATTTATCTGTCTTGAGCCTTACATAGGTATATAATGGGCTATCAATTTATGAGATTTCTCGGATTGCTTAATCTTGAATTGTAAATTAAATTTTTCTTAATTTAATTGTAAAATAAAATAAGATCTAATAATAGAAAAAAGATAATTACATTGCAAATTAATTGCTTAAAATTTTCTTTATTTTTGTAGAAAGATATATGAATAACATATATAGTAAAATAGTAAATTCACAAATGCAAATATACCGGACTGAACAAAGGTTATTTAAATTATTCGAATAGATTTACTTATAGTATTATTCCTAATTCTAGAATGCTGATAGATAAATCACACTGGCAGCAAAACGTAGTTGTCTTTATTATACACCCTCGATGTCGGCAATTCCTCGTACTGACCCGCTCCTCCAGACAGTCGTATAATGAGCATACTCGGGTAAGATATCTTACGTAACAATTATGTCACAAATTCATAACAGTCTATGACTCTGAGAGTGACCCTAAGAAGGAAACAATTTTGTTTTTCCTTATGCATAATTTGCTAGGCTAATGAATGTAACCGGACCTATCCACATATCCGAATTCTCTTTTATATAAATCTTATATACTATTAAGTCGTTTAACATCCATCATTTGGCCTTTATTCAATGAATGTTTTTATTCCATCCAAATTATCGGTATACTTTTGACATATGTTTTAATCTAAACTTCTAAAATCTTTTCAAGTATCTTTGCAAAGTATTATTATCTTCTTCTGTTTAAAATAGGATAAATAATTTTTACAAATAATACAATACGTATATATATTAAAAAATATGTGTTAATAGTTCATCAATAGCGTCGCATACAACTTAAGTATTCCTATAAGTTTCTCATTAAATAAGAAAAATATATACATATAATTGCTATTGCATCGACACAATTGATGTTGTTCTAAAAAATAATATTAAATTATTGTTCAGTTACTGGATTACTATTTACAAAATTAAAATTTGAAAGTTGAAAATTTGAAAGACTTCCTAATCAGTAAATCTGAAACGTTTTGAATTTTAGTTCTACCCATTAATTGGAGAATTCATTAAATGCTTATTATAATAGATGTACATAAAAACTATAATTTAAATCCTTAAAACTATTTTTGGTGCTTTAAGAAGAGTGTGATACTATTTGAAAAAGATAATAAACCGCGATGTTGGACATTTAGAAACATATTTAATTATATTGTATAATGACAAGATCTTAGCTATGGGAGGTATAAGTCAATAATGAATTATGAAAATATTTTATAGGGAGCAGTCAATTCCAAATGTAGGAATTATGTAGACAAAGAATTGCAAATTCTCTTTATGTTTAGTTTATTGCATTTATAGTGATTACTTTAATAGTTACAAATGAAAATTAAGGCACCATAAAATTGTTAGTTTCTTCTTGTTGCTGTTTTTTTTACTCTTAAGACAGAATTTAGTAAGCCCCTTCCCTTCATCACCACTTATAAATCTTTCCGCGATCGCTGATTAGATATGATTTCAATTACAAGAGAATGTACCTCACTTCTTTAGCTTTAGAATATAATTTGAAAAAGGCAACTATTAATCAGAATTAAGAATCAATTTTTAAATCTATTGAGGTTCAAAAATGAAAGCTTTTTTACGCGCTTAAGAATATTTCGGTCGTTTTTTAATCATTTTTAATACTTCATAAGTGACGGACGTTTCTTCAAATATTTTCTAGTATTAAAATATATCATAGAAATTTAATAATAAGTTTATTATATATAGTCAAATTTCGTGTATTCGTATATTCGTGAACAGTGGTAAAAACTCGCCAAAATGTCATTTTCTCGACCTAATATTTTGCTTGTCGATTGCAATAAACAAATATTTTTTACTCAACTAAATATAACAACTACCTCCTTTACGTTTGAAAAATCAGCTAAGAGATTTCTTGTTATTATAATGTGTCTAAAGTTTTGGGAATTTTTAACTATCTAAAAACTTTAAATGTAAATAATATCGGCGTATGAATATTAATATTGATTAATAAATAAAAAAAATTGGCTGTAATTATATTTAAATATTACAAAAATAATATATTAAAAACAAACGCTTTGATTAATATTCAATCATAATAAGAAAGTGTTTTTGGTGAGATAAAAATAATTTAAAAGTATTTTGGAACAGCTCGCACCAAAATGTCATCATTGAGTGTAAAATTGTAAATAATTTATTTGCGTACTTATTACTTTTTAAGTTGACTGAAAATTAAACCTTGGTTGAATCGATATAACACGTCATGATAAGTTACTTTACATGTATTTAAGATAATAGAATAGTCAAGAAAATAGTCAAGAAAACAAACGTGTAGTAGAAGCATAGCAAATTACACGTTGATTTTTGTTAAGAAACTTTTTTCCAGGCATACAAGCTCTAGGTAAACAATCAGGCCAATTGACCGAGAGACGCATTCGAATAACTGCGAGTAAATCAATTATGTATAAAATAATTACGGTTGATGCATTTGTCAATCAAGATTCAATACCTAAAGGTAATTCAAGGTATTTCAACGTTTAGAATAAATAACTACAAAATATTAAGTAGGTTTTTCAATAATTAACGAGTTATTGTCATTTTCACTTATTATATGTTTTTATAGGCATTCTAAAACATTGACAAAAATGTGAATTTAAAAACTTCTTTTATACAACAAGTATAGTAGTTTTGGTCTAGGTTCTTTTAAAATTTTTATAATGATAAGTAAATATATGAGGAATAGATATTTTTTTTATATTTAACGTTCATAAGATATTAATTACAATGTAGAGTAAATATCTTTCGACATGCTCTAAAAATATTGCAATTACCGTGAATCATAAATTCCGGTTAGAATAGGCGAAAACTTAAACTTAATGTATTTTTCGAGAGTTGCCAAAGAGCACAGAGGAATGGGAATTGCTACTCGGCCATCGGCAGCGTCGGGGAAAGGAGATCGGTAATAAATATATTAAATCGACTCGGTAATGAAGTAAAAAACGTTAAAGCATACACAGCGCATAAAATAATGACTTTTAAACGTTACATCTCAATATGCAGGAAGAATCTAATCGGAAACGAACAAACTTATTATTATGTTAAGAATTGGCCAACCCATCATTACCTAAGTCACAAATAACCCATGCATTAGTGAAGAGCAACCCGAAATTGGGTAGAAAATGCGGCGTACCGATTACGCTTTTAATAATACTTGAGAAACGATTAATCAAGCAATATCAAAACTAAATATCTCATATTTCACCGAATTTAGGACTGATAGTTTTAGTGAATGAAAATATTACAAAAATTTATTGGAGAACCTCAAGGAAAGCTATATTTGTAACTATATTTACATTTATATTTATAGGAGAACAACTAGATTTATACGAATGACTTGATTATTTATATCTATAAAATATCCTTTACATGTATGTTATGTCGCAAATAATCTTAGCAGTTAATGGGACAATAATAAAGGAAAAAAATGTTCTTTTTCAGATGTATGTCTTATGGAAATAAGGTTAACACAGCATAACATTAATGGATTTCTTGAAAAGTGGAAATCTTGTTTAGAGACTCGAATCTTAAAATCAGAGTAAACATAAAATACGTATTGTCTATTCATGTATTAAATAATACGTGACAAGTGAGAAACGAAACACCTGACGCAGGCTCGTGAAGGATATTTAAAAGACTATTTGAAAAACACGATAATTCATAAAAATTATATTGTCTATCTCTGCTGGAAAAATTAGGTTGACACTAGCTCGAATCTATGTTGATTTCAGCATCGTTCTCGAGTACTATGTATAATTTTATAAAATTTTTTGTTTATTTATAATCTCTAGAATTATTAGCTTTATTATGATTATGCATAAATTATCTAAGAATACAATTGTCTTCAAAATTTTGATATAATTTATATTAAAAGCTTAAGGATATAAAGCGATTCGAGTATTAAAGAAAAAGTGGATGACAAAGGTTATTAATTTTCAATAAGAACAATAATTATATTGTGATATATTTGAGAAGTTTTATAAAAGTAATGTATAACATCAATTTCTCTTTTAAATGATTGAGCCAAGTTGAATGACTTTTACTTAATAAGAAGAATAACATTAATAAATAGAAATAAATTGAAATAAATGCCATTTACAAACCATTTTGTATATTACTTTAGATAATCCTCTAGAACACCATCGATACGGTATTTGAATATAATTCATTTAAAATTATTAAATTTAATGTAATGCTCTATTCTCGAATTTTTTTTTAAACAGCTTCATATCATAAGTTCTCACGAAATACGACACGGATTTCAAATAGGAGCAGTTATAATATAGCGATCACGCCGGAGCAGGTTTTTCTAATCGGCATTAATCCCACTGGATTTGGCCATGGGTTTTACCCGCTTCACAGACAAAACTCTGGATGAGTGCGGCATGAATGTGAAATAGAGGCTTAGTTACTGAAGAGATAGGAATTGGAAAGAAAAATATATTTGAAATTATAGAAATAAAGGATTGGCGGATACGCACTAGGCTAATAATGGGCGTGTCAAAATAAAAATTAACAATAAAATACATTAAATGCTTTATGAAAATGTACTAAATCGCGACACATTAATTTAGAAGTATATATGTATTGAAAAAAATTATTAAGTAACGTTCGCAACACATGTCATTTAATTCTGTATTCGGTTGCGAAGATCCATTCACCTCTAGGCTTTATATCATTAGGTATCATTTAGTAGTAATATGCATAACCGAACATTTAGCATAATATACTAATATTCAGCTCGACACAACAGTTAATGTAAAAAATTATATAAGTTATTAGCTTGTAAGTATGAATCATTAAATAAAGTAATTTAATATTCTTTGCTAAACAAAGGCATTTGAACTGACTGGTAATAACTCCATAGTATAGTAAGTAGTAAACTGCCACTCGAGTCTGTCCGTGATTGACTTCGGCTATATTATATGTTTAAAAAAGAACTGTATCTTGTATGCCCATACAACAGTAAGCTTGTGCTATAACAGTTTTAGAATAGTTTCGTGAAAAATTCAATTTTCAAATTTCTTAAAGATCAAACAATGTAAATTTCAATGCAAATGTTTTTCAAACACGGAGAAAATATTGAGTCTTGATTTTTATGCATTGAACACCTGGATGCTTATGCGATTTCAATATCTTACGTCCGTTCAAATTTTTCTCTTCGAGTTTGATTGTATCTTAGATCATCCTCAAGAGTACTGTAAATTGCTAATTTTCTGCAATATAGATATTGTAAGCTTTTAAATGTATTATTGTTGTTTTTCTGTCGAAAATGGTAAACATTTTTAATGTATCACGGAAGTCAACGATTATATCATCAATATTAGTCAGTTCTTCTGAATGATTCAATGATACTAGTTGAATATTAACTGTAGTCAATTTCTTTTATGTATTACATTTCTTTATTTGATTGTTTTTAGATATATTTCGTATTCCAGCGAAATAATATAAGAAGCGAATATGTTTGTGTAAAAGAGACCTTGCAACGGCACTCTTGCACCCTTGCATCCCTCGTTATCCCATAGCTAATAGCTTACCAAATGCATGTGTGTTACAATAGATGTTAAAAATATTTGAAAAATATTATGTTGAAAATATAATAGAACCTAACTTTATAATTCTAATATTCCTGAATACGAATCTGACTCCAAAAGAACAAAATTAATAAAGAAAGATTCCAAATAATTATAAACTATTTACTTTTTGAGTTAATATTATTATATTTTTTTTTCAGTCAATTAGAGAATTATAATCATACGTTTATCAGATTGCAGATTATTAATTTTATATTAGAATTCAAAATTTAAAAATTTACTGTTTAAAAATTCAAAATGCTTAGTTACACTGTGTTTTTAACACACTGATAGCTATTTTATGGTCTAATTATTAAGCTATTATAATGAATCAGTTTGATAATCAACGCTGAAAAATCTAAGAATCTAAAATATAAAAATTCTTATGTCTATAATCATCATGATAGAAAAATAAGGGTGACGATTTCGCCGCGCTCTCCGCCAACTTATTTGCCTATATTCCATTAAGTTAAGTCCGACGATTCAAGCACTCACCGGATCTTCATAGGAGATTTAACTAAAACCCCATATTACCACCGATAACCCCATATTCCGATATCTCCACTACTTCTACTTGTACTCCCATGCTTTTTTCTTATTTCTTATTCTCCTCATATTAATAAAGAATCATAAAGGCTATTTAATTTCTTTGACTGTTACATTAAATTTACATTATTCTGATTCGTTAAAATGTAAACACTTTAGAGGCTCTCCCTCTTATATTTAATCTTTATACCTCTTATATTTCTCTCTCTTTATTTACAAAATATCTATACTCCCAATATGAAAAGAATTTACACAATTTAAACAATGATCTTTTAATCCCAACACAATATTATAACTCGTTAAACTATATTGATGTTCATAAATTTTCTTTTTTAAATATTTACCCGTTTGCCAAAGTAGCATTTGTTAGAATCAGTATAAATTAATTTTATAAACAACCAGCTTTTAAATATTTACCATCCTTTATTCTACAATTCTTAAATAGCTTAAATAAATTATTTGATTATATTTTTTCTAATTTTTTTTTAATTCATCCTACTAACTGTCTAATATATAAAAACACAATAATAGTTACCTTTCTTATTGCCTCGCTTATGGCTTCCTTTTTTGTTACTGATAAATGTTTCTCGTACGATTTTTAAATCATCTTTATTTGAAATCTTTATGTGGTAACTTAATTGCTCTGTTCATGTCATCTTATAGCATTACTATCTTATTTCCAAATTGGCAGTGCGAATTAAAATGCAATAATTGACCCGATCATCTCACTTTTCTTTACCAGTTCAATTTTACTTTACTATTATCATAATATTATCCTTCTAGAATAATAGTCTGACTCATTATAATAGAACTGTAAGACCGATACTAAACGTCTTCCGGCTTTCAACGATATTATAAGTATTCTTTATATTACAAAATTTTGACTTTTCAATAGTATAATAAAAATTATTAATCTTAAATACTCGTTGAAATAATGTTTTAGTTGAATCTATTTAAAACATTTTGAAATTCAATAAAAAAAATGAAAATGTCCTATTTTCGATTTTTAATTGTAACTTTTTAAATGTTGCTGATAAATTAATAATCTGCAGTTTCAAAAAATTCTTATTATAAATTTCTCGACGATTCCTGTAATAAATAATTGGAATCAGTAAAAAAGAGAATATGTGGATGTGATAACCATTTTCGAATTCACTAATTAGAATTTTGAATGTTTTTTTTTGCAGCCTCGGTTCCGCTCAGCCTGGTTCAATGTGCACAGCATTCTGGCAATGTGTTCCGAATGATAGCTCGACTCGTAACTCAATATTTTCCTTACAAAGTCGGCTAGGTCTCGTTGACCTTAACACAACTTGTCCTACATTTCTTACAAGTGACAAACTACGCATACCCCATCTCCCGTTCTCGGACACCGCGGCCCGGTTGGACTTTCCTCTAACATGGAATTTCCAGACACGTACACAGCTTTGCACCTCCGATCCTAGCACGTCCCTTTTCTCACTGCTAATGTACCTTTCTGTCAGTTATAAAAGCCGACGCCTATAAAAGTAATTGCTCAAAGTGGGTATGAAAAGTTTTCCTTAATTATTATTTTTTTTTTTTTTTTTTTGTCAACACGGCCTTCAAAGCCATGTTTCATTTTAGTTCAACTCTACAGTAATAATTTGTATTGCATCAGTGTCTACAATCTACGTCCATCAAAGGACAAATATCGCTATTCAACTTAATAAAGTTAGTTTCTGCTTAGTTTATCTTATCTTTATATCTAATTTCTTTTACAGTTTTTTTTATAATTAAGTTCTACTTCGTTTACAAAAAAAATTATTATCAATAATCCTCAATAAACATTACTATAGGTAAGTTTCATCGTATAAAAAAAATAAAATATGCAAATTAAATCCTTGCAACGTTAAGTGTCACGGATCAGTTGTGCGACTGATTAAAGTTTATTGAAAGTGGCGTTTGGACGTTGGTTATTTTCCTCTTGCGAAGATTTGCTCCGTAGCAAAACGAGGGAGGTAAGTCTTGCAAGGTAATAATCAACTTACACACTGGTGTTGGGCTATATTTCATACTACGAGAGCAAAAAAAGAACGTTGAAGTTTTGATGTCGAGATTAAAGTAATGTAAATGTGTTTTTTTATTTATCCTTATGATTAATTTGAATGTAAAATATTTGCCGTTTACTCTCTATTTTCTCTCTGTTACGTCCTATCTATAATTATTACTGTTTGTAATTTCTTTTATTTGAATTATTAATTTCCGTAAAAATGTTGTATTTTTTAAATCAACAAATTACTTTTGTTAATAGTCCTGATAATGTAGATTATACTAAGCTACTCTTTAGTTGTGCAAAACATAAAATGAAAATAAATGAAACGTTGGTCGTGCCTATATGTGATCGTGACTATTTTAATGCGGAAGTACAAAACTTGCTTTAGCGCCTATTACAATCGACTGAGGTCTATATCTATTTTATACCTAGCGAGAACAGAATGTAGGACTATATTTTTCAAGGTTGAGAAAATGCATTTCTCTGATCATGAAAAAAATGATACATAATACAATGTTCTGTTGTTTTAATGCAATACTGTAGTTCGTCTTATAATTTTTGTACATCAATTTAGAAATAATTTTTATTTATATAATTTATTATATTCTTTTTTAATTAAATGAAGTGGCACTGACATACTCATTATCAGTTTACCAAGTAACATGAAATGCACTCTATTATTTTTTATTTTTAAGATTAATTTTAAAACTATTTCACTATTGCACTACCATTAACTTCCAAAAAATGGACTATTTCAAGGTTAACTATACTGCGAATTGAATATAAGTATACATGAAGTATCTTTTCAGATAATAAAATCCAATATAAGTTAGGTGAAATATAAGAAAGTAATGTTTTCTGTGGCCTGAATTTTTTTTATTACTTAAATTTTTAGGATGTTTTGGACCGATTGCGCTAATCCATTCAAAGTTTCCTATTGACGCTTGAAGGTCGTTGTTTTGATCATTTTACAATAAGTAATAGACAATGTGTATGATTATATTATTTATTATTAATATTAACTAGCGATTAAAACTCAATCGATGGGACAAAGATTGTAGACCATAACGGTAGATTAATTTATAGATATACTATATGTCATTTGGCACGTCTTACTCTGCGTGGAATGGTTATCTTTAATATTCAATTTTACTTCTAATTATTAAGTTTCAGTACATAAAAATAGTTGGTTCAATCTGCCCTAAATAGTGCAAATTATCAAATATTAAAAAAAAATATTTAGAAAGTTGAATTGTTAGTTTTTTTATCTAACTTTCGCTAACCAAAAACTGTAAGATAAATAAAAGTTTATAACATATTCTTAAAACTTTTAACTTTATTGTTATTTTCCTTTTTTAATTAGTATATTTTAAATTAATTAATATTTTTAATGGTCTTACAGTCTTTATAATATAATATATTAACTAAAATAATGACAGCCAGACCGCCCTTGTTTATTATCATCCCCGAAAAATCGGAAATAAAACTTATAACTAAAAATAAATTAGATTAAAAATTAAAAATAATAAAATAAAATAAAAGAAAAATAATAAAAATAATAAACTATATTCTATATTAGTGAAGGACAATTTAACTGCCCCCACCACCTTATTTTTTCCTTTGGTGTCCGACATTTTGAACAGCTACAGTTCATCCTCAGCAACTAAACTGTTATTATTTAAATTAATATATTATATTATAAAGACTGTAAGTGCAATAAAAATATTTATTAATTTAATTCAAAACAGTCGACATAAGTACCATTTTTAATATTAATTTAATTAGTATAATAAGAATATAGTAAAGAATAAGAAAAAATAGTAATAGCACTACGGCTACTACGGCTACTATCAAAGCAATTGCTATTATGTTTCTGAAAACTTGTGAGATATTATGTTTATTGCATACTGAGGTGATCAATTTCCCATCAACATTGACGTGCTTCCATTGGGAAGAGTCCAGTCAACCTCCGTCAGTGCATTGTCCTTTACGCGAATCGAAAAATAAACTTTACACTTTCCCAAAGACTAAACGATGGAATACTAGAAACACAACTTATCTACAGTTTATCCTGTTTAGTCTGTGAATCATTTGTGAAATGCGAATGTATAAGCTATTATTTCCTATTAAGTAATCGATTGAGATGAAAAATCTGAGATAACTATTATGAGAAAATTGAATTCGAAACTGATTTCATTTTTTGTTTGTAAAAAATAATACTATGAATAACCGATAGCAATAAATAATTTTGAAATTTATTAATATCTTTTTTAATTTTAATTTTTAATATCTCTATCGTGTGAAATATGAAAGTATAATAAATCGAAAATTGTAAATTTACAAGGCAGCGTTTGCTCTTGACCTCGAAACAAGCCAACAGACATTGGTCTGTAATTGAAAATGCAGCTTAAATACCAATTTATGAGTAATTTTAATTTACAATAAAAGATTCTACAACTTTTCTACTTGTATTATACTTATAGTTTGCCTCTATTAAATAATCAATAATGTAACAAAAGGATTCGGCTTTTCATTTTCTTCATAGAAACGTTAGTTACGGTTTGAAATTATTATTAAACAATTGGTTTATAATTTATATTTACTTTTCAGTAATTGGAAAAATAAATGGCCACCGCATGCCCGAGGTCGCATCTCAAAGCAACAAATTTGAACGTCATTGGACAAATAATATGAAGGTTAATAAATTGATTCGAGTTTTATTTCAGTTAAAAAAAGGTGTAACTTATTCGAAGAGAGTTTGTGCTTTCATCTTATTGCATTCAGTACCTTTTTAGATTATTTTTCATTAAACCATTTTATAATGCAGTTGTTGTCAATTTGCATCGGCAATTTTCATTAGCTCTGTTCGACTCCGATAAGAGTGTATACGATATTAAAGTTACCAGGATCTTTTACATTGAAAATTATTATCTTATATTTAATATACATTATTGGTTGTTTAGCTCGTATTTTAAATATATACTCGGATTCATGAAAACAAATGAAACAACTTTTCAGCCGCATTTCGATTTTATGATAACGTTATCATGGTATCGCATATCAAACCCTCATCACTTAACTTAAGCCAATTATACCTTTTGTAAATGAGATATTTTATAAAACCTTGCCTCACCAATTCAAAAATTATCGGTTGATATATTGTTTGTTCCTGAGAAAAATAATCACTTAATAATGACAATGTATGCAAAGTAATTTTTGTATATTATGTAATAAGTAGTCGACAATTGGTTAAATTTATTTAGTTTTTCTTATGGTATTTAATACTTTGGTGTACTTTGTCGATTAATCGGAATTCTTCTGTTACATTAGCGATACATATCTAACAAGGTATACGAGATTACCCGATTAATATTTCCGCTGTATCGGCAATTTTCAGATTCCTCCATCAGTTTATTATAAGGATTGAGTGAGACAAAAACAAGCCGGTCTACTTTGCATTATTTAGCGTAGATTGTATCGAGCCGAACTAAGTATGGCGCTATATATATATATATATATATATATATATATCCGAGGCCGAGGAAGCTGATAAAAGTAAGGAGGCGACGATTCCTGGGAGCAAAAATTCCAAAGGCGAAAGGAGCAGGACTTTAAAGACAGACTCGCGTGCGTCAGCGTCGCGTCCGACAATAGAGATGTAGGTAGGAACCCGCGGGAATCAGAGGGCCAAGCGGGGCGGGAGCGCGAGTCGGAGCGCGGTCAAAATACGCGGGCGCGAAGGCCAAAGTCGCCGCGCGCGCTACGCGGGCCTTATCTTCGGCGGCGGCGCGGCCCCGCTCTCGGCGCTGCGGGCAGGAGTCGGCGTCGCGCCTTCGCGAATGAGGGGCAAGGGTAAGCGCGAGCGCGCCAGATAGTGGATAAGCGGCTTTTTTGAATTTTACGTACGAGCGGGCGCGCGCTTTCGAGCGAGAATTCTTCCAGTACCGGCCGATGTCCGGGCGCCGCATCATTATTCAGGAGATTATACGGATAAGCGTTAAAAACAGCATTGTTTGCGAAAGTAATATTTGCGTTCCTCGACTGCTCTGAGACTCGAAAATTAATTTTTCCTCTCTTGTATACGCGATTTCCAATTCCGAACAAAGTAACAGGATAAATAATCTTGTCGGTCTTGTAGTATTTTTTTTATAAAACAATATCATTTTTCATTCACCAACATTTACTAAGAATATTTATTTTATTTTTTAATAACTCGAGTTCGTTTCAACTGATCAGAACGAATACATCATCGTTCCAATCGCATTGATTTTAATCGTGTCGGCGCTTCCATCTCCGATCGATGATCCTTACGAGAACTGTAAATCTATAAAATATTTCAAAAGAACACTTTGCGACTCAATAAATAATAGAGTATAATAATAAACTAAAGCGAGTACCAGTTGCCAGTTTTTGTTTGTTTGAAAATGCGCGTTCTATTATACGTTCAAATTAAGTGTGGTATTCTTCTTTTAAATCGATGTAATAATTTTAATGATTTAAATCAATGAATCAGAACCCGATTTAATTTTAATTTCTGTATTTTAGATTTTATGTTGCAGATCGATAAAAATATTTCTTAATTTGTTTTATATCAGTCTACGTAATTAGAATGTTTAATTTTAATATTCAAAAATTGGTTTTTCAAATACATTATAAATTACAATTCATCAAACTTTGATCGCTCCATGCGCTCCGCCATCGGTTTCTAAGTGTTTACCTGTATTTTTTACTAATACCAACTCAAAGTAACCATCTTGAATGATTAATACCAGATAATTAATTTGAATTAATTCCCCGAGCCTTCGCGTTAATATCGTGAGGCAAACGTGCTTAGATGATTGAGGCCTTTTTGTTCTATACATAAGTGAAACCGAGATTGTTCTCACTACCCGGTGTACCTTTATCTTACTGTAAAACTTTTTTTTTTCTCCTATACAAATAATGTGTGTATGGTAAAGAAAAACGTTTTTCGACAAAACAAATAATTTTCATTTCTTCTAAGATCAATTCTAGTTTAATATCCATACTTTTATCAGGTATATAAAATGATTTAAATATATTTGTAGAAAAATAACTTTCTCGCCTATGTTTCTATAAATTCTAAGCAAAAAGTCGTGTAGCCTTTCGAATATCATACGTAAAACTCTTTGGCTGTTTTTGCAAAGGATTAATTTAAAAAGAATTATATATAAATACTTATAAAATGACTGGTATTCCTTGAGATACGTATACGTACGATGTGTGATGTATATATTAATATACATATAAGGAAATGAGAGAAGCGGAGAGAGGATGGGGCAGAAGGGAGGAGGAACGGATATACTAAATGGATATGGAGTGGACAATCGATGATGCGTGCGGTCGGTTAAAGTCTTCGAGGCTGCTTTGGGAACGGTCCTGCTGTCGGTCACGTGTATCTTCGCGTACGCAGTTGTACGTGATGTCGTGATCCGTATATGCAGCAGCAGCAGCAGCAAGAAGCCGGCGCGCGTATATTTGGCGTTTTCGTGACGCTCGGCGGCCAGTGGGGGGCAGAGATGCAGTCGCATCGGAGAACAGCTATATAGTGTATCCGAGAGGGAGAGAGAGAGAGAGAGAGAGAGAGAGAGAGAGAAAGAGAGAGAGGGCGGGAGGAGAGAAGAGGGAAAGAGACGGAGCGAGCAAGGGAGGGAGATAAAGCTCGTTACGCCTGTTATACGTGCCGGAGTGTATTGGCGCGGCAGCACAATGGTAATTCGCTTGCAGGTATAGCCTGGCGAGGCTGGAGAGGGGACTGCTATAAGGTCCTCAACACCGGCTTGACTCTACCCATTTGCCGCGGGACCATCTCGGACTAATTGTAACTTTCGGAGAGGACGATCGCGTCGCTCGGCATCAGTACGCGGGAGTTCGAGTGCGAGTCCCGTGCGTCGGCGTCCATCGAAGCGACTCTTCTTCCTGCTCCGTTTTCCGAACCGATCGCCCGTACCAAAGCATCATGACGCCCCGAATTTCGACTGCATTTCTGGTCTGCGCGACCCTTTCCTGGACGCTCGCGGTCGAGCTCCGTGAGTATTTGTCTTTCTACTTTCCTTGTCGTTCTTTTTCGTTTTCACTCCTATATTTTAATTGTAATTTCTATTTTTCACTCGTTTATTCAGTGCTTCACCCTTATTTTTTTTCTCCTTTATGGTATGGTATCTTAGATAACTAAAAAGTTTATCCAGATTTTTTTCTATACCTCTATACATTTGGCTTTATTATTTTTACTACTTATCAGAGAATCAGTTCGGTCAATTTTTCATACCAATTTTCATATTATTTACCGCGTTTTATTTCGTTGCTTGGTCTTTTTTTTCTGTAAGGCTGGGCAGATATCGAGCATTGCATACGATATCATTGGAAAGATATCGATTAATTAATTTTATTTTTTGTGCATTTAAGTTTTATGTGAACGGAAATATGCACGGAAACAATAACGTTTTATTATTTTTTACTGTCAATATATAACAAAAACGGGCACCGTTTTATTTTATTATTATTATTATTATCATTATTATTATTATATAAATTATATATTATATATGATATATATATATATATATATATATATATATATATATATATATATATATATGTATATATAATATATTATTTCGTCTCCTTATTTTTAAAACGAATGATAGTAATTTTTTAATGTTCCAAGTTCGAACGACCTTTTTAAAAAATATAACTACAATTTTTATAAGACATTTATAAAACTACAGTTTTTACTTTAGGTTCTTTAATAGAAATATCGGAAGGCGGTTATGAGTTACTAAATTCCAAATTGGAACAGAAATTTTATTTTTTAAATTTATTTATTTATTTTTATTTGAATTTATTTGAATTTATTTGAATTTATTTATTTTATGTGAAATTTAATTTTATTAAATTTAATGTCGAAATTACGAATCTGAAAGTAATATTTATGAACTGATATTTCTGATAATATTAACTGGTGAATTGTCAAAATATAAATGAGCCATTAATTTATGGTGGGCGACAAAAATTACGGAAGAATATCTTTAACTGGCGTAAAATTCTAGTAAATTAGCGAGTAAGAGAGTGAGAGAGAGAGAGAGAGAGAGGGGAGAGAGAGGGGGGGAGGTACGTGGGAGAAAAATGTTATATGTCATATGATTGATTTGGAATTCTGTGCTGACGAAACAGCCGATTTCCTCCACGTCTGCAAGCGGCACGACCCTGAGATCGAGACCTGCATAAAGAAGGCCGTCGAAGATCTACGGCCGAAACTGATGACCGGCGTGCCGGAGTACAGCATTCCCTCGCTAGAACCGCTGAACCTGAAGGAGCTGGTGGCCGCCGAGGGGGCCGGCGGCCTCAAGATCACGGCGAAGGATGTCAAAGCCTACGGCGCGAGCAACTTTCTCGTTCAGAAGCTCAGGTAAATCGGCAACTTGGATCCTTCACCAGTCTTGCCTTTTTCCGCCCACCCCCTGACTTTCCTGGCTTATAAATCAATAATTATATTCGCATTATATGCATTATCATTCGATCAGCATATACTTTTCATTCAATTAGAATGATGCGGCGATTATATTTTTAAATGCTTTGAATGCAAGGACATTCTGAATACTATGAATATTATCATTATTTATATTTCCAATTTTAATGATCATATACTAATACAGTCTAAAAATGGAATAAATACATACAGCTATATACATATTATAAACACGTTCCAGTATATTTTGTAATAGTACTAGGAAAAACGAAAATTTTGGAAACAAAATATAAATAATTACAGTCTATGATTAGAATGCAAATTCGCTGAATACACCAATTCGTATCTTCTAAACAGAAAAACTGGATGGAATGGTAATAGCAAGTTCCATTACAAATACAAAGACGCACTGCAAAAAATCTTACGACTTATATATACTTTTCTATTTTTCTCGCGCGCGTGGTATTCGGATGCGCGTCCAATTATATTCTCCAGATTAGGAGTTCCATTATATAATGTCCTCCAAATCGAGATTCATTCTTCTGCGAAAAAGGTTGGAGTATATAACACGCGCGTACTGAGAGTATTAAAAGTATGTATGTTTCAGCGGCAGTTTAAAAGCATATAGAACAAGAGGTAGTGAAATAGAGAGAAAGAGAGAAAGAGAGAGAAAGAGAGAGAGTGAGAGAGAGAGAGAGAAAGATCTGTATATATACGTCTCTGATATATAAATTAGCGGTCAGATGCAGGAAACGGAAGAGTGACCTTGCTCGTAAAAAGTCGCATGCGCTCATAAGTCGAATTATGAAGTTTCAGAAGACTTACGTATCAGGAAGGACGAAGGACAAAAACTATTAGTCTTTTGATGTAAAGAAATCCGCTCCACTATACGTAAAAGGAATGTCGTTTTTCTTACTATCTTCTATTCTTTTACTCTCTCTCTCTCTCTCTCTCTCTCTCTCTCTCTCTCTCTCTCTCCTATTTCTTTTACGATTGTATTCTGTATTTGTACACTTTGACTTCTCTTTTTATGATTCGCCTTCTCTCTCTCCTCATTTTTTTGCTTTGGCTTATAAAACTTGCAATTGTTACTTAGCTAATTTAAATGAGTATACATACACACACAGACGCACACAGAGAGAGAGAGAGAGAGAGAGAGAGAGAGAGAGAGAGAGAGATACACACATGCACGCATATTCCTATTATGAAATTTCCTGACAAGTATCGGTACATTAAGAAGAAAATATCATGTAACAAATAGTGTAATCATTCAGTTAGAGTTCATAATTCTATATGCGGCTGTAGGAAAGAAAAACTAGTAATCAGAGTGCACTTGAAATTTTAAAATTATATAATTTCTTCATTCCAGAGATATGATTTGTCTTTGCTTTAACAATACATATTTGATTCCCACTGCAACATCTGAGTATAATATATCTGATTAAAGCGGTAAAAACGATCATTAAAAAGAGCGCTCTCGAGCATTGTTATTCTTTTTAAAACGTTTATAATTGATATGAATAAAGCGCAGAAGTAAAAAATGCTAAATTCTTTCGAAGTTCAATGCATTGGCGACTTCTGAAATTTTGACTATTTTCATTAGGTAAAATGAATTTGGAGTCGATATAAAAATTTTTCACCGAATAGAGTAAATAAGTCAAACTGGAATGAGAGTCAGTGGATTAGTGGGTTCTTCGGGAGTTGGGCAATATCGATTATCGAACGGTGCGGTCGCGTATACAAGATGCGCAAGGGCAAGACCGCGAGCGCATATCAACGCGCGACAACATAGATCGTACTAACGATGAAAGGGGCAAGAGGTCCGCGGAGGCAGCGCGTCGTAAGGCCGCTTTGCATTCGCGGCGGGGGCGGAGCGCGGACGCGGGCGCGCGGAGCCGGTGGCCCTGTGCGGTCGGCTCCATTTGTATGCCGACGACACGCCGAACGCGCGGCGTCGCAGCGTCGTCGTCGTCGTCGCCGCGCGGCGCGCGTCCGTGACACAGCCGCGAAAACAACACGAGCGCGCGTCTTCGTGCCCAGACTGCATCGGGCGCACAGTTTTCTTTTTTGCTTTTTTTTCTTTTGTTTTTTTTTTTTTTTTTTTTTTTTTAATTCCAATCGATCTCGACTTTTTTACCTCCTCGGTGGCACCCGGCGCGTAATCGGCGCACGATCGACCCATAATCGATGCACAATCGACGCATATAATTGCACGGATTGAGCGCGCCGTGCATGACGCGAAAGGCTTAACTTATTTTAATTCATTTTATAATAGCTCGTTTCAATTGGGCGCTCAGTCATACCCACTCTGATATTCCAGATTGGATACGCTAGAAATTAGCTTATTAGCGTTACGATCTCTCTGCTTTCGATTTACCTTATGAGATTCTAATCAAATTCTATTATGACGACTGAATAAATAGTTTCCTGTGTGTATTGATCTTCAATAATTTATCGGCTAAATAAGTAATATACACTTTGAAATCCAGCAATCAATTTCAAAACTATAGAGTGAATTCGGTTAACGTAAAGTTTGTTGTAGTTATATTGACTGCTTTTAAATAAACTAAAATAAATATATATAAAATATTCTAATTATAATAAGAAATATATATATATATATATATATATATATATATATATATATATACAAAATATTAAAATTCTAATTACAGTCAGGCTTACCTTAGAAAGTATGATAATTATAATTATATATATATATATATTTTTTTTATAAATATTATTCTATTTAATAGGACTATAAGACCCATAAAATATTTATTAGTTCATTTAATGTAATTTATTATAATGTAAATGAATAAATACTTAAATGTGTAAGTAATTTTTAAATTTTATTCTATGGTAATATAGAAATATCGCGTTGAAACTTTAAGAGAACCATTCGCTTTTTCTACAATGGATAATAATTTCAGCACTCTCGATCAATTTTACTATCGTGCGCTAAGTAGCCGTAAAAAAATCTGATTTTTTAAAATATCTCAAATACCATTTTCAATTCAAAACATCATCAAATAACTATTTACCTTGATATGCTTATTCTTCAGTTTAATATTCTAGAAAGTGTGTTATTAGTTATTAGTTGTGTTATTAATTAGTAAGATTGGGTGCAAGTTAGAGCAGAACTGAGATGTTAGCGAATTAGACTCTTCAGCCTAGAATGTTCAAAAACTCACAAAAATATTCACTTATGCGATTTGTTTTGTTTTCAGTATTACGTATGTTTTATCGAATTCGATAAAGTTGCTTTCTGTTACGATTGCTTAAAAACATTATAAAAGGCTTCATCAAGCATCATTTGAGTTACATTATCGATTATGTTAGTGCACTAGAAAACTTTTCGATCTAGAAATTTTTTTTTAACAATTTTCTTGCTCTAATGGTCAAGTCACGATTTTTACTCAAAAGATAAGGAAACGTACACTTTTATCTTACGCGAAAGAAACTAAAGTGAAGCAAATATAAACTTTAAATAAGCAGTAATTCACCTGGTTGATAAGTGATAGTAAAGAAAAACGCTTCTTAGCGTACACGACCGATTAACGAAGGACGATAAATTGAATAAAAAAATTTAGGTACATAGTAATTGAATATTTGAATTGAATAACGTAAATTATGATCTCTTTCCAACAGAGCCGACGTCGACCAGCTGCGCTTCGCGCTTGACATCCTCCTGCCTCACCTCTACATCGAGGGCACCTACGACATAGACGGCCGCGTGCTGCTGCTGCCCATCCGTGGCCACGGACCGATGACCGGAAATTTCACCCACGCCGTCGGCTCGGTCAAGATCCAGGGCTCGCGGTACAAGGCCGAGGACGGCCTGGAACACCTCATGCTCGACGAGATGCGCATGCGCATCTCCATCCGCAGGGGCTCGCTTAATCTAGAGAACCTCTTCGGCGGCGATCCGACCCTCGGCACCGTCATCAACAACGCCATCAACAGCAACTTCGACGCGTTCATCAAGGAGCTGCAGCCTCTGATCGGGAGGGCCCTGTCGAACTACTTCACCGAAATCGGCAACCTCATCGTCCAGCCCTTCACCTTCGATCAGCTCTTCCCGGAGTCCTAGGCGTTCTGCCGATCGACCGTCGGCCCTTTTGTTTTTTACTACTATTAAGCTATTACGTTTCCACTCTCCACCGTTCGTTACACATTTTCGTTGTAGATTTTCGGCCTCTTCGCGGTCCTCCGCCTTCCCCGTTAGTGCGACGGACCGACGCGCTCCTCGGGACGCACCTTTACCGCGCGCCCTTCCAAAACAAAGCCACGAGCAAGGAGGGGGGCCGAGAACTTTCGCGGTCTCCTTGGCTAAGCTCGTGTATTTTTTATCCTCGCTTTCCTCCGCTCGACCCGCTCGAGTGCGTCCCGTAGCCATACGCACGGTTCGGACGCTCGAAACAAGAGTCGTTTTTCTCGCGAGAGCGTCTACGCGGAATTTCAATCTGTATAGGTACAATACGTAGATTTGTCTTCGTTCAAATCTATGTCAGCTGTTATTACTTATTAATCTCCCGACTCGTTGCCGATCGAAACGCGTGCTCTTGGCGCAAAATTGCATCGATCGCGCGCCTCCGATTTGCGCATGCGATAGCGTTTTGTGTACGTGCAATACTCGAAAAGCCTCGGGCCTCCTCAAGTTTCGCCTTTATGAAACAAAAATTTTCTTGGAAACCAAATTGCAGTAGTCGACTAATCACGTTTGCATAAGATTACTCAAGATTTTTTCCATTCGAGCTATAAGCAGAAATACGTGAAATCGTGAGTGCATGTGTGCGAGATCGGCGATTAAGAACGATTTTATGTAACCTGGGCGTTAAAACTATATATACCGCTCTCACTGGCCGATTGATCTTCCTCGGAGTCAATGAAAACTTTAACTTTTCCTGCTACGTTGGAGCTTCAACCGAAACTTTATCAAATTGTGAGATGCTGAAGAATTTTGAATTTGCAAATAAATCGATGTGAGAAAAAAATAATCGTTCGTTTCCTTTCAAGTGATTCAAACAATAACGTATGAATTCCAGTAACTTTTTTCTTATTACTTTTTATTCAAAATAGTTTTATTTTACATTTATTATTAGAATTATTACTCTAACTAAACGAACTTTAACAAGGTATAATATTAAGATTTCCGATGAACTGAATTCTTCATTCGCCTTCGGAGATCCGTCACTTTTGTAAAGTTTTTATTTATATATTATATATTTTATCATTATTTCAATATTCATTTCTAATAATAGTTCTCTACATTCTCTACTTCAACTGAAATAAAAATTTATTTTATAATTATTGTTTAATCAATAAAATATGCGTATAAGCGTAAATTGGCTGAATATTATTGAATTGAATAATAAAATGAGAAACGACGGGAATTCGAAATATTATTGTATATTACATGATTATAATTAATAACGAAATAATGATAATCGGTAAGATGATAGAGAAGCCATTGAAATTTATTCGCTTAAAAATTATAAGCGATTGCGCAGTAGTGTCATCTGAATATGGACAGCCGCGTAAACTGTAATGAAAACACATTATCAGATATTCTACATTATCATGTCTCGATAAAAATGTTAGACCACCGATGATGATATTCTGACTTCAGCAAAGTTAAACCGAACATTTAAATTCTACATTGCAAGTACTTTATGTTGATTTAGAATGCTGATCAGTATAATATAATCGTTCATTTCTTCATATTTAAGTGCGCATCGATCACTTATACTTTCAAAGTTTTAATAATAACAATTATAATTCACTCTAGTACTTGAAAATCAATTCTATTTTAATTTTAATTAACTTTTTCAATTACCGTTCACCATACTATTGAATGACGTTAATTTTGCAAAATTATTCCTCTAAAGTTATTATAGAGATACAAAATATCTAAATTTATTGCATATTATAACGGAAATGGTTAAAATCTTATATCAGTATTCTAACTTCAAAGAATTAGATAAATTAGTGTAAGTAGTATTTTTTACATACATAAATATAAGAAGGAAAATATAAAATACATATGGTAAAGTATGCAGGTATATTATATTGAATTTCTTGATTTGCTCTCATATACAAAAAAATCGTATCCTACTTGAAAGAATTTATAAAAATAAAAGATTTTTTAATGGAAAATTCGTTCTTAAACATTCATAACAATAAATTTTTTAATTTATTGAAAAAGTAATAATAAAGGTTTTGTACATCGTTTAAAGTATATACATTTGGGTTGGGGGGGGGGGAATCAGCCGAGAGAGATATATTCTTAATATAAACTTCCAGTCCAATGATAAGTTAATGGGAGAAACGATTACGCTTCAGTTTATGCAAAAACATATTTTAATGATTAATTTTACTGGGTATAACTTGAGAAAATAATCTGATACAAATTACTTTTCTAAATATTAATGAAAAATTTCTAAAATATTGACTTTTAATTCAGAAACTGCTCGTTATTATTTCAATTTAGGAAACGTGGTAAGAGATTATGAAGACGTTACGTTAAGCCTATACGAAAGTACATATAGGTCTATACGTTTAGATGATTTAATATCTAAATGATTAAATACAAAGTCAATATTTTAATAAAAAGAAACTATAACGTTAATTATTTTTTTAGAAATTTAAGTATGTAATTGTAGGAAGGTGTTGATATGTGATGAATACATTGTGTATTGATTTAACATATTAATAAAAAATATTATATATATATATATATATATATATATATATATATATATATATACATATATATGTATAGAAAAAATATTTTTAAATTTATTTAAATAAATAGTTTGTATAAATAAATCAAGAAGTTAATTAAAACTAATCAAAATTCAAATTACAATTATTCAAATTAGAAAGGATTAAACAAGTAGCCGAGTCAGCTATTTTGATGTAAAACACTGGGAACAATAGTAAAACTAAATCAGTTTCTGACCACGTGCAAGATGCACAATAAAAAAACATTTTAAGTAAATGTTAATTGAACAGAACTAGTCATTCGGTATAAGAAAAAAAACTGTGAAGCGTACACGCGAAGCGAACATACAGAAATACGAGAAAAAAACTTGTAGAAAAGTTGCTTTGATAAATTGTTCCGTACGTCAGATTCTATTTTCCAACTAAATGGCAAGTTTCTTTTCTGAATTCGTGACGGAAAATTATCCTAGCAAGGTCAGCTACTCGATGCCTAAAACGTAGATGCACGAAGCCATTATGACAAAGGTTAAATCTATAGCTACTACATAGACAATGTTGATTTATCGCTTAGCTAGACGTTTCGACAAAATTGATTAAAAATTTGTTTAGAGGCAACTTTGTTATGGAAATAAGGTCGCTTTTTTCACCGCAATCGTCAGAAAGTATCTTCGTTTAAATTTAAAGCGCTGCACAGTCCGGTGGTAGTTTTTGCGAAGCAGACTCGAGTTTGGACAATTGAAATCTCTCTTGGAACGTAAATTTACTTTAACTATATTAATAATACGTGGACGTGTCTTTAATGTAACGATCGAGCGACACGGCAATAAAATTCGCTCGATAATTATTTTTATCGCAGGCCGATCGGCTCGCGCTCATCGCTGGCGCGTAGCTCCTTGTCAGCTCCTTGATAAGCGTCAGCTCGCTCTGGAGGGAACGGATTTCGAGTCTCAGGCCCGGTCGGGAAAGAGCTCGTCGTAGGTGAATCGCTTGACGATCTTGTTGCTCATGTCGAGGGTCATTTTGGAGACGGCCTTCTCGAGATTCGGCGTCATACTCTCGATTATGTCCCCCTGGCTGCTGTCGAGCACGGCGTTGATCGCCTTGGCTAGGGCCTCCTCGCCCGTGTTCGAGTCGAACTTGGCGAAGTAACTGTTGATGGTGAGCTTTACCGTCATCGTCGGGAAGTACATGAATTTGCCAGCTCGCCGCTCCACCGTCTCGAATTTCAACGAGACCTTCGCCGTAACGTTCTCTGAAACAAGAACATGTTTCTTTTATTCGCGGGTATTTACGCGCATTTGAGACCATATGCAGGGAAGAAAACATTACTGAATAATCTATATTACAATCCTTGTGCAGTAATTGTATCAATAAAATATTGTACAATAGAGTAACAATTACAATATCGTTGTAGAAGATCTAACTCTATAAAGAATATTTAGTTACTTTCGCTAATTAATCGAATGCTGTATATGTGACATTATTAAAATATTCTTGTAAGCTAGTATTGTTATTGACAGCTTCAAATAATTCGTTCAAATTAATATATTCGATTCTTATTTCAATATCTCCTTTCTGAAAGAATCAAGCTCAGATTCCAAATTTATAATAAATAATTAACGTTCAGTTAAATTTAATTTTTATTTCAATCATTTATTACGATACTTAAAGTTTTCATTATATATTTATTAAAAGTTCTAAATCTTTTTTTTAATTAAAGTAATACAGTAAACGCGTAGAATATGCAAAATGTTGTAAACATTTGAAAATAAAAAAGAACAAACCGCTAATGTGTTACGCATAATTGGTTAATTTTTCGTCTCTTTACGATTATTCTTCTAGAAACAAAATTCATAATCTTAATTTTTTTTCCTTTAATACATCTGTACACATATACACTGTTCCTTCATTAGTTCTCTAAATGTGAAGGTAAGGATAATCTTACCTTCACATTTTTTATATAAACGGCTTTAACGAACAATTACAAATTTCCGTTTCACTTAATAAATATTCACTTTGGAATATTAGATGATTATGATAATGGCCTTTGATTAAAATTAACTCGATCACTGTAAGAAGTATCGATACAAATGAAAAATGTCATGAAACTTAATTTGCGATTGAAAAGAATTGCTCAAAAAAAATAGTTTCCATATGCTGATTCAGTTTTTACCAAGATAAAATTGCTATTTTAATAAACATATACAAGTATAATTTTTTGCGCTCAGTTTTTGCCGTTTAACTCTCTTTTTATATAAGCTTTAATAGCTGTTTATCCTAACATTGAACTGAATATTTTAATTAAGCGAAATTTCATAATGTAATATGTTCTATTCGTAAGATACGAAAGAGTTCTTGAAGATTAAGGTATTAATAATGAACCAAAATAATGATCTTATATATATATATATATATATATATATATATATATATATATATATATATATATAAGTTCTTCATTAAAGGTTGGATAGGTAGCAGAAAAATCGCAAATGAATTTATAACAAAACTACTTAAAGTGCAACTGCGTATCAAATTCTTATCAGGTAGACAAGGAGAGCGAGAAAATTAAAAATGATCGTGAAAAAGGTAAATTTGACTTCTTTATCAATACCTGAGCCACATTGAATGGGTCCTTTTTGATGGATCGCCACGAGGATCTTGGCCCTGACGTCGTAGTCCGCGACTATTTCGATTTTAGGCAAGAGAATTTCGAGATCTATTCGCTGCTTGTCCAAATCCACGTTCAGATTTTGGGTCACGAAATTGGAGAGTCCGTATAGCTTGACGTTGTAGGCATCGGCCGAGAACTCGGGCAATCGGGCGAGGGGGATCTGGTCGACGTCGAGCGGCTCCAGTGGCGGCACCCGCAGCTCGGGGATGCCGTCCTTCAGGTGGGGCACCAGCTTCACCACGCTATTGATCACGCACTCGTTCAGCTTCGGATTTCGACGCCCACAGACGTGGATGTACGAGGCTGTTGTTCACATATAATTAATGAAACGATTAATCGAATATAGCAATGGCTTCTCCCATGCATGCGCTGCATTTTTCAATCAGCACATTACACTCATATTTCTATCTTTAAACCGTTCATTTATTTTTTTTCCTCGTTTTATGGATTCGCTGGCTTAACTTAACTCAAGACGTATCATTAAATATTAAACGCATAATAATTAAAAATCAAACGACATCGAGCGTTATTTGTACATTAGACTCAAAATTAGGGCTTGATAATAATATTTTCTTTACATGAATGTATTATATCTGAAATATATTATAATGAATAATAATAGTAGTTTTCGCAAAACAAATTAAATTTCCTTAATTTAAACAAATTAATTGACAATGGAATTCTTGCGCTTAAATATATTTCTTTATACAATCGCTAGACTGTATTAATACATAGTTGTTAAAGCATACGATCTGAAGTTTTCGTGTACTTTTAATAAAAAAATTATAATATCGATCTTCTTACTGATTCTACTAATAGAAGAGACTTTTATTTTATCATAGAAATAAACTCGACAAAATTTTCAGATCTTATTAATATACATTTTTTTTGTTTTATGTAATTTTTCTGCCCAAGTAATATTTATCGCAATAAATCTATTTAAATTCATCTCAATTAGGTGTGTGTAAATACGTGGACTAATTCGGTTATTAGTCTTGAATCTACTTTTGTTTTCTACACTTAAAAATGGGTGTTAATTTATTATCAGTTGGTGAGGTATTACCTACAAGAAAATATTCTCTATGATTATGTGCTTACAATCAAAAAGTATATTTTGGCAAATTTTCGCACATACATATAAATCTTTATTATATTTTTAGATTAGTAGAATTAAATAGTTATAACGAAGGCAATTCAAGGAAAAATTTTTTCTAGGTCAAATCTGTCGCTCTGTTAGTTGAGCATACAGTTGTCGATACAATATTTTTCTATCTGTCACGATCGTAATATTATGTTAAAAGGAAAAAATATGCATATACTGAAAAGCGAAATTAGTTAAAGAGTATTGATTTACTTAAATGAAAAAAAAAATTAATTTTCACGTAATTGTTTAAACGAAGAAAATATATTTTTATCCCAACTAAATCGTTTCACTAAGTATCCTAAAGAAAATGTTGAATTGAATTTACTATCTCTTTATATTCAACCTCAATGATATATATATAGCAGCGTTCCTCGCGCAAGGAAGCTTGTCTGCATAATTGCAAGGCCAGTCGACCAAACGACAAACGTTGTCTCTGGAGTTGGTGGCGTTCATATTGACGCGAACAAATTTAGCTTCACTCGATAAGGCAATACGAATGCCGAAAGCGCGGGTCATTGTCGCGGCGGCAGCTTCTTCCCGAGGACGAACTACATAGTATAGTAAGCGCATACGTCGGATGTCACATAAATGCACAGGCGATAAGGACAATGAGCGCCTCGGGCTTGCCCCCGGCGCGACTTACGAATTTCGGCGAAGGCGGGCCCGGCGAGCACCAGCAACGCGGGCAGAAGGACGAGGAGGCCGCGGGCCATGGCGGCTGGCGTGTCGCTGACTTCCTGAGCCTGGGGCAGTCCGAATCCCGCGAGCTCCTGCACTGGCGACGAGCGGTCTGTCGGCGCCTCGGGTGCTCCGCCAATATTTATATCTCCCTCCGTGGCGGCTGCCGCGCCGCGGAGTTTAAGGTCGCGGTCGGCGCGGGGCGAATTCGGCCGGCGGCCCCCACCGCGCCGATTCGATGCGATCCCGATGCCAGCGGGCACGCGCATCCGGCCTCACGGGCGCGCGGTGCTCGCGATAATCCCGCACTTCGGCGACGCGCTCGGAGCGGAGGATCTCCCACCGCTCGCGTTCCCTTACCTTTTCTCGCGCGATTGCGTCGTTCGTCCTCGGCGAGCTCGAGAGCCCACGGCAGAATGCGCGCTATTTAATGGCTTCGATACACTTTCGGATATGTACGCTTCTTCGTCCTCTTTTACTTGTCAATCCTGGCTTTGCATTCTCGAGTCCATCTGATTTTCGCTTATCGCTGCTTATGCGAATATCCGAACAGTGCCAATGGAACGAATCGACGAAGCAATGCCAACCATTACCGGAGTGTGAACCAAGTTAGTGTTATTTGTTAGATATACGTCTGAGGGATTAGAGCACTGTAAAAAATTTTCGAATACTCAATTTTGTTTAGCTTCAATTCTGCGCAAAGACCGATGCCAAGTGGATAAAGCGCGTCTAAGCTCTTTTGTTTGGATTTGCCGAAAGACCTACGTTTGGCAATGAAGTTGGCGATAAAAAAATAAGGAAGCGGAATTTTTCAAATGCCAGCGGTACTTTTATGGTCCTAGTGGTGTTGTATATTACCGATAAAAAATAGTTATTTACAAGACATAAACGCACGAGTAAAATAGATTTTTAATCTTCGAATGCTTTTTTAACTAATTTTTTTAATCGGCACGCTGTATGTATTACGTAATTTTCTTTAAAATTGGATTCAGAAAAGAAGATTGTGGAAAGAAATGCATAAGGAGCTTTTTGGCATCTTGTTTTAAACATCTATTGTCAACAAAGTAATGCATTATTTTAGTGAAGAATAAAAGGTTTTATTAAACATTTGCTATTCACTGAAAAATCAGTATTTTTAAGCTGCAGTATACGCCTTTCAGTACCTGTTAACTTTAAATGCCATTTGTTTTTTTACTTCAAGTGCAAATTTACGACCCAGTGCTGTTGGTCGTATGAGCATCTTGCAGAAAAAGATATATTTTTTTATGTAGTTTATACTTCAATCAAAACGTTATGAAAACTATTCTATTTTTACAATATTTATAGTTTATTTCTGCAAAGAAGTATCTATGTGGAGAGCAACAAGCTCAAGCTACAGGGCGTTCTCCGTAACGCTCTATCATTATTCAGAATACCCAAGTTGCACGTCTTGGCCATGGCATATATTTTTATACCACTCTACGAGCCAGTCTAACCTCATAATTATGATTATGACATAATTTTGCGGCTCTGGTGGTATGAAATATAGTTCAACGCCAGTGCGTAAGTTAATTTTTGCCTTGTGAGAATTTCCATCTTGGCTTTGCTTGAATTTCCATCGGGAGTAAACTATCTCACCGGATAAATCATCGGCTGCTACCCCCGAATTCATACGCACTGCATCAATATTTGATACAATAAAAAATAAATGAAAGAAATCAGCATAGAAGCGCGTGAAACCGGGAAACGCACGTTTTTTACTTGCTATTCATCACCTTAATGCTATATTGACCTTTGATTACTAAAGATGTGCGATAATCAAGGCTTCAATTAGCATGCAAAAAGATGCCGAGTATTTTAGAATTAATCTCCGCAAAGAGTATAATAAAACTTGCTAGAGGTTTCAAAGATAATTGCAAATTTTCAAAGTAATTATATGAGTGGGCCATTAGAAGTCGTTTCGGTTTATAATATATAAACGAATGATTTTCAACGTTTAAAAAACAAATATAAATAATATACTTGCAATTAGATAATTACAAATGCTTTTATTTTTTATTATGTTAAAATATTCCATTTAGATATGTCTATTTTACAAATAAATTATTCAAATGTTCTATCTTTTCACATTTTTTATCATTTTTTACTTCAGACAACTTCTGTGATTTATAAATTTTATGTATCCTTGAGATTCTCATTAATTAAAAAAATAAATAGATAAAAAATATATTTTTATAAAACTGAACCATAAATCATGATTTATGTGAATAAAAAAAATTCTATATGAACTTACTAATCACTCTATATTTCATTATATTATCGATTAGCTAAAAAAAAGTGAAGTCTCAAAGAATAATGAAGAGAAAGACGTGAATTAATCTTTCTATAAAATACTCTATCTTGACCGACCAATTCATTAGTAATAATTACTTCCAGGCAAAACTATATTTTAAAATCTTGAACTTTTTGATTTATATCTAGATATTCCTTTCGACAAGATAATGTTACACTAACGAAGGAATTTTTGAAACTCGAACCCGTAGTAGGATTAAATAATTTTTAAAATTTAACTGATTTCCAAGTTTAGAAAATTGCCAATTTCAAAGAAATAAAAAAGAAACCAACGTTATTTACTTTTTTTAATCACGTATTAATTTCTACATCATTGTTTGAAAATGTATTTTCTAAGGTTGGTGAAACATTTTTGATTGATCTTAAATAATAATCAATTGAGCTTAAATAAAGTACACTTTATAAAATTTTAAAGAGGATTATTACCTTTATTTAGGATAAAAATATAAATATTTCGTATTCATTCTGTGCAGAATTAAAAATTAAAATCAAGCAATGAAATGACGTCTTTTAAAGCTTTTCAGCTTTTACTATAATGAAGAAACGCTCTATGATTGCCTGATTCCGTTTATGACGTCCGCTGATACATGCATTCTTTGTGTCACGCGTAGAATCATAATCAAGTAGATGAATACTGTTATATATTTTCTTAAAAAATTTTTTTTATAAAGCTCGTAAAAATAAGATTTTTAAAATTCATAAAAAAGGACGATTAATTGTTCCAAAAATTAAAATAATAACAAAATCTTAATAAGCATGATCTTGACATTAAATTCCATTTATGATTTTAGAATAGTAAATTGGCAGACTTTTCGTCTCGAAAGCAACATATTCGATTGCATTTGACATTACTCTTGATAAATGCACGCACGCTATTCACGGCTTCGTTTTGCATTCTATTCTATCTTATAACATGATATCGGTTTCCTTGAGCTAATCTTGCAAAAATAACGAGTGCTTCTTTATATCTTCTTTACTATTAACTAGTTGCATAGAAATGCTAGTCAATAGTCAGCATAATAATGAAGTACTTACGGCTTGGTAACAATTTACAACGATGTTAATCAGAGATTTTAACGTACTTCGTGCACTACGGTTCTTTTACATCAAAATCTTAATGTAGCTGACGAAAGGCTTATCCTTTACTAAGCCAAGACGTAATCAAAATATAAACCCGGTATCGCATAAATTTTTTTGGTTTATGATGGCTACTTGTACCTGATTTTTAAAATTGAGAGATTTATATACATATATTTGTATCCATTACATATATTGCTGTTTTCATGGCTTATCAATGAAGCAAATGATATTAGGAGGAAATTCAAACTATAAAACAATAATAACCCTTCTTAATATAACTTGATACACTGAATTCATTAATTCAATTTTTGTAATTTAGTAACCGTTTATAAGTACCATTTGAAATAATAATCTTGACAATTGATTTTTTTACCTAAAATTTGCAAGCCTCTCCGATCGCTTCGTAATTGTTTTCGTAATTATCATTGCACTTCAACCGGCGACACACTCACCGCACGCATAGTAAGTGTTTGATATTTAAATCATAAGTTTTCTTACATTTACTGACCATTGCTATTTGTAATTCATTGCGGCTGTTTTTATAAAATCTTTTTTATTTTCAAACACCTAGTAAACTAGATTACTGGACTAATAGTTTCAATTATATTATTATCTTTATTAAACTTTGCTGTCAGCAGCTTCATATTTACTGGTTTATAATATTTCAACAATTTTTTTCCAGTGTAGACAATTTTATTCCTGTACATTTAGACGTATCCTAAAAAATTTCTTTCCAACAAAGTAAAGTTTATGTTTCTTATACACTAAGAAGAATATAATAGTAAAATTTGCTATTAATATTATAAAAGTGCCTTATAAATAAATCTAACTAAAATTTAATTTTTTTTTTTAATCTTGAGAGAGATGCATTTATCAAAAAAATTCCAATTATTTTTAATAAAATACAATAGATTCTATTGTAAAATTTATCAATTTATAGAATTTTTCGACGAAGTTTCTCCCTAAATTCCAAACGAAAATGTAGTATTTTAATATTAATTTCTTTCGATGTAATTTTTTATTATTGTTTGTTTCTGTTTTTTCATAATATAATTAATCATAAACTGTATTTCGCAGATTACAATGTCTTTTTATCGAATTTTGCCGCTACTCTTAATTTTTATTTTGATTCCACAGGTGACTCGCTCCCCCTCCCCTCTTTATCGTGCGCAGGTGCGCATAAAATTTTTTTTAATGATCTGGCTATTATTATTTCGCCTACATTAACACGCACGATAAATTTATATACTTCCCAAATTCGTTTTACTATGATGACGTAAATTTGATTCAGGCCGAGCTAGATGCTCTAATAGATCTCTATGTTAGGAGCACCACAAACAACTTCAATATCAAGTGAATCAATGCTCTTAATTCACAATAGTTTAATTAAACTTATAATTTTATTCAGTCTTCGAATTGCTCTATAACTTTTTTGTAAGTTTTTGGAGACTCAAAAACTTAAACGTAAGTATTATTTACTAGTAAATTCAATACTCAAAAATTCAATGTTTGCTATGATACTGTAAAATCCACGAATTTTCGACTGCATCATCAAGGTTCTACAATGATGCAGTGCTTGCTCAATCTCTATTACACATAGTAACAATAAATGTTAGTACTTCAACAAACTTTTATTACTTATTAAAACAACAATTTGTGCATAAACGTCTACTATTGATGCTTGCCCTGAAGTATCCAAACAGTACTTCTAGAAATTACCTAAGGAATCTTTCGTATTGACAGAAGATCTTTAAGAATGCTCGTCATATTTGGTTGTTCCAAATGCTTTGCTCCTATACATTATTATTATGAAATACATACATTATTATTATGATACTAATATAATAATATACTATCTGTATATTATTATATTAGTTCACGATATAAATTCCTATGATTCAGCTATCTTAAATGGTTTTGCCTTGAGAATATTTGGACACCTAAAAATATTTTCGCCTAGAACCATATAGGAAAAAAGTAATCATTTTCGACTGTTAAGGAAATTTGTCAAATTTATCCATCAACATACGTCTAGTGCCATCGACATCTTATTAATAGCCCAATTACTTGCAATGACTGCAAATTAATTATCTACAATATTTTCATATGACTAATTTATTAGTCATGTAATAATAATTTCTATTTATTAGTCTGTACATATTTAATCCTTGATCAAGAAGTACCACCGATGTCTTAATGCTCCTCGTTACTATCGATTTTCTGAGCGTTTGTCTGCCCTGATATATATTACTATATTATTATGCTATAATATTATGATAATCACGCTATTAAAAAGAGTATACAAAATACGTAGTATTTTCGTAAATATAGCTTTAAACTACAGATCGAACAAAATGCCTGTTTACTTTTTGATTTATGCATGTTCATCATTTCGAAAACATCATTCATAATCTTCACATTTATCATATATTCTGGCTCTGACATCTGAGAACCTGTCATTTTGACAAAATTGAAAAACATGATCGAACAAAGAGATCATTGGCATGTAACAAGCTCTTTCACATTAAAAGTGGAAGTTAAGCGTTTCTGCCTGTCTTTGTTTTTTTTTTTACAGTTTTAGTTTTACATTTTTCATGCGCTAATTGAGAGTAAAAAATTACATTTTTAAATTACAATTGTTGAGAAAACTTCAAATCTTGTAGATCTGGCTTTTCTATTAACAATTGTACATTCATTGGGAGACAGAAGGTGGTTTAACAATAGAAACATAGAAAGTGGTTTAAATCTTCTTCCGCTTCATTGCACTGACAGGTAGATGTGGAAACTACGTTAATTTGAGCGAGTGAGAAGGCTAGATTATAGTGACTAGCTCTCATTCGGGCAACCGTACTAACAAGTTTCCGACAATTCCAATTTTTGTTGTGTGCGTTAAAATCGCCTACAAATAAATTGTCTATTTTGACATTAGAAAAAACAGTATTCCAATCTCCTTGAGAAAGGGTAGAGCCTGAAGTTCGATAACATGCTATAATATTGACAGGTCAATTAACGTTTACAAATATACCGAAAATGTCTATACTTGCCTTTGGCGAGGTGATGTTGAGAACGCCAAAAGCGAGCTGCTTCCGAATAATGAATGTTATACCTCCTTCTCGAGAATGCATTCTGTCCCGTCTGATTGTGATAAATCTAGGAAATTATACATTTATTTCAGGCCTTAGCCATGTTTCTACGTAAATGAGAATGTTGATGTCGAGAAGAATTTGTTCTATTTCTTGGCGTTTTTGTTGAAAATTTCTACGATTCCAAAAATCGATTTTTAAATTTTCTATAGATGTTGATTTAGCATTGCAGTTTTGGTGCATTTTTTTAAAAAATTATTTTGTTAATTTTAAATAGATTTCGAAAATTTAATTTTTTACAGATCCTATTAAACTATTACTTTGTGAGTTGCAGTTATCTGTACCAGAAAGCCGTTGATTATTCTAAGAATTCGGCTTTTGAGGATTTTATTGGTTATGTGGTTTACAAGTTCGTCGAGCGTCAATTTTAATGAGTTTATATTATCCGTGTATTTTGTGGCTATCGCAGGAATATCTGAATTTCCATAACAATCTACCAGAAAATCTGCGATTTGATTTTTATCCGCTGATTTTTAATAAAATGTTGAGTTTATTTTAATTGAGACGTTACGATTTCGCGCGGAATTTCCATTTTGTTTGACGTTTTTTGCAATTTTTTGTAGGGTTTATTCTCTTGTCCGAGACGTCTGGAGAATTTATACGAGGCTCTTGACTAACTATATCACTGCTTTTTGTTGATGTTGATAGTGAGCGAAGACGATTGCTCGGACGTGGCATAGCGTTTACAGGTGGATTAGGGCTCTGATTATTTAGAGTTAATTCTTGGAAGTCATCAGTTTCTGGCAAATTTTCTTCTGAAGTAATTTGTTGAGTATAAATATGTTTACATCGGCCTGTGGTGTAGTTTCTGTTTGTAAAATATTTGCGTAACTTTTACAAAATTGAGCCAGACGACGCTCTTCTTTACAAATGAAGCAAGTGAATTTTTCACTAGAGAGGTATATATGGTAGGTCGTACCATCCACCTGTACTTGAATGGAGGAGAGTAATTTTTCGATATCCTCCAGATTAATGTACATTGAACATCTTCAACTTAATACGTGCGAGAAATTTCGATCAGGAATACCGGCACGAATAAAAGAGATTGGAGAGCAGGGTACAATTCCATTATTTTCTAAGTGATTGAGAATTGTTTCGTTAGGAATTAGGAATTACGGGGTGAGCATTAGATAAAATAATCCTTTTAGCATTCGACATTAAAGGCCGGACTTTTAAAACAGAGGTTCGCACTTGAATTTTCGTCTTGTTTTTCATGAGCTCCTTAATATTGTCTTTGCTATTTAGATATAAACCTACTCGACCTTGTGAAATGCAAAAAATAAATTGGATGTTGAGAGGTCCAATAAATTTTCCAATGGGCACAGCATATTCTTGTATAGGGATGCCAACAATGGAATGTAGTATTATTGCATGATCCTTGGTCGAACTGTTCATTTTTTGCGCAACTGTAGAGTAGGAAACTTGAGGTGTTGATTGGCTTTGAGTAAGCATGACTTCTTTAGAGAGATTTATAGCGAATGCCTCTGGAGCCAGAAGCACCAGCTAGCCTCACTTAGAAAATCACGAGCAAAAGAAAACAAAAAAATAAAATCAGTAACTTCTGAAACTGTACAGTGAGTTTATAATTTAGACTGACCGAATACGTAATAAACACTCGTGAGCATTACGAGGTAAACACGACTGAACTCGACGGTGTCTCAGACACGAATCGTCAATTTCTTCCTGTTATAAGTGGGATATATATATATATATATATATATATATATATATATATATATTTATTTATTTATTTATATTCTCTTTTTCTCTACCTTGCATCAAGAGTAGATTATATAAGCACTTCTTCCACTTTCAAAAGTGGATTATTTATTAACGAATGCTAGATAAATACTAAAACGAAAAAAATTATTTAATTATCCGTGAACGACGTCTTTGTTTGTTCTTAGAAATCCAAATATTTTATATACACGTATATAATTTCAACTAATTATAAGAATAAATCCAAAATTTAATTTCGAGTTCAAGCTTATTTTCTCCTCCTCTCTCTTTCTCTTCTCTCTCTCTCTCTCTCTCTCTCTCTCTCTCTCTCTCTCTCTCTCTCTGGCCTATGAAGGACCACGAGTCCTTAGGCTCTAATAAATACAATTCTAATTCTAATTCTAATTCTCTCTCTCACTCACTTTTTTTTCTCTCTTGCTCTTAGTTTTATTGAGTGCATGGATGGGAAACATGCCTGCGTGTATAGATGAGAATATAACTTGCGAGTGTAATTATGTATTCCCCTAAGAACAGAGTTTCAAATATCACCCATCATATTTGGTTCAATGATACTTGAAAAAATTGTCTACGATTAATTATTAGAATTTTTATGACTTTTCTGCCGTTGACTCTATCCGGACGAACTTTAAATGATTCAATTCGATCAAAATTCTTTTGTTAAAGCTTGTAGACGATATCAGAAATAGAATCGATAAAAAATGTACTACATAAAACATACTATTTTTTTTTCTTATATGTTACATGTTAGACCTTCTACTAGATTTTCCAAAACTGTACTTTTGCATATTACTCCGATTTTTAACGGAGAAAGAAATACGTGCTATATTTGGATGAAAAATGATCGGATAGTCAGTTTAGTTATATTATTTTTTTGCTTTACATCAGTCAGTTCTGGGTCTATTATTTTACTGCTTTACATCAGTGACGTACAAGACGTACTATATGATTCTACATACTCTATAATGATTACCTATAAATCTATATCTTGTTCCTCTTTATTGATCAATTGACATGTTTTGAGCAAACTGCAATTGCGATCGCATCTATTGGATGTACAAATAAGTTTCCGCCGTTTTTTTTATAAAGAAGTAAGAATTTATTGTAAATAAAGGTACAAATAATGTCACTCAAAATATTGCCCATCACTTTCCACTACTTTTGACTATCTTTCGGACAGCAAGGGGATACCCCGTCTAAAAAATTGTTCGTCCTTTGAGGTGATCCACGAATCGACCCGTTTCTTTACTTCCTCGTAAGAAGTGAAGTGCTGTTCAGGCCGACCATGAGTCATCGATCGGAAAAGGTGGTAGTCTGAAGGAGCAATGTCCGGTGCATACGGTGGGTCGAGTAGGACGTCCCAATTCAGTGCTTCTAACGTTTCCTTTACGATTTTTGCAACGTGGCCGAGCGTTGTCATGCTGAAAAATGACTTTATCGTGCCTTTTGGCATATTGTGGACGTTTAATCTTCAATGCTTCGCTCAAGTACATGAGCTGTTGTTGACAACGTTTCCCGGTGACGGTTTGATTATGTTGAAGTAGTTCTTAATAGATTACTCCAAGCTAATCCCACCAAATGCCATGAATATTTGGCTTGGCCATCGAAGTAGAGGCATGCCCGGCTTTACCCCATGATTTCCTACGCTTTGGGTTGTCGTAGTGAATCCACTTTTTGTCTCCCGTCACGATTCGATGTAGAAATCCTTTGTGATTTTGCCTTTTGAGCAATTGTTCGCAAACGAATAAGCAACGCTCGACGTCTCTTAGCTTCAGTTCGCAAGGAATTTGCACAATCGGGAATCGTAGGTAATGAACTCACAGATCAAGAAGCAAAAGCTTAAGCGATAAGCACTGTGAATAGTAGCTTAAAAATTCCGTTTACAAACCTTATACATTATAATAAAAGATTACCATTTAGCGAAACTAGAATATACTTTCTGAAACAAAGTAAACATAAAGGCGTATATTACTTTCAAAACTTTTATCAGGAATCTAATCAACCATAGTTCAAGAATAACAACTACCAGGAGAATTAATTTCTACTATAAACCGTTGTAGAACCAGACATTGTAATTTAGCGTTCACATCAAATAGATAGGATTGAGCAACGATGCAAAAATATCCTTGTGGATGTCAAATAGAGAACCTTAATCGTATAATTTAGCAAATCCCTCTGTATAATTTAGAACTAACGGAATTTCTTACAAATTTAAAAAAAATGTATTTCCAGCTCTTTCATCTGAATTTTTATTGTACAAATGAACAGCTGATATTGGTAAAATATTGTATCAATACGTTAAAAAATATAACTTTAATATATAGTAAATTATTAAAACCAAATTGATATTTATACAAAGTTTAAAATTGTAATCCAATTACATATTTTATCAAATATTGTAACCGTACGATGATTTGCTCAATAATCTCTATTGAGATTCAAATTGCAATTATTAATATATATATATATATATATATATATATATATATATATATATATATATCTATATGTTTACATGGTAAAATTTACAATGCGGAAGTATCAAGTCATTCAACTTGTATGTTTAACAATAAAAAGTTGTTAAAAACTATTGTTAAAAAAATATATAATATTTATAATAAATATTTACATCTAGTTTAATGCCCTTCTTCTGGACTTTAGTTGTTTAGTTTAGTTTCGGAATTCTGATTATTATAGTGTTTTCCATGAGCTACTCTGTATAAACCCTACGCTACGTTTTTGTCGAGGTATTCGACTATATAGAATATATAGGAAACTATTTCGTAAAGGAGCGGTCGAGCGTGCAGGTGGGCTGTGAGAGTACACGAGAGGTGCGCGAATTCTACATTATGCAGGTATGAAAATTGAGTAGTCTTCTCCTATGCTACCGACCGCAGAATCGGTGGGGTCGCGCTCGGCGAATGTCGCTCTATCATATAGATAGCCACAGGCTTTTGAGTAAAATCTGCAAAAACCCGAACCGCGCGAATTTTTCCGATACACGCGCGAGGCACTATTGACTGCGCGTACATGCAGCAATCGCCGCTATGGCCAATGGACAGCAAGTAGAACGAGGCAATCAACCGGCCGAATGCAGCGGTGTAAGGAATCCGGGCTTCCACTTATGTTTAAGCCGATTCCATCACCCCACGTGCACCTGTGGCTATGTGTGCGCGCCTATCCCATGTGCCTAGGCTGGCTGCACAGGTGGGTTCGGCACTTTTCACCGCGAATAGGGCAGTTCAGAAACGAGTGTCCGATCGTCACAAGTGGACATGTTCGCACTTCTTATTAACTTGTGGTACGCACTATTTTTTTTCATTCTTTCTCTCTCTATATATTTATCTCTCTCTATTCCCGCATCTCACGATTTATAAAATACGATATTTCAGTAGTACTTCGATCTGCCATCGTTTATAAAATTTTACTTTCGTCTATGGAGCATCGCGAGAAAAGTGAATGGGACTCGTGGAACTCGATATTGTATAAAGTGATTGAAAAGTATCCGTTCATTTTGTTGTCAGTTATGAAAAAACCTGTAAACTGGCAATTAATCTATTTGTTTACTCTAACTTTATTACCTTTTCCTTAAACGTAATTATAACTACAGTGGGTAGCTCAAAAAATATTTATTTATATACATAAAGTTACAGTGCATTAGTAAACAGGAAAATTCGTAGCAATAATTTCTAAATTAATAAAATTTATTTATTTATTTTTCCAGTGAACGAATATATATATATATATATATATATATATATATATATATATATTCGTACACATAAACTAGTAGGCCAATACAAACAACCAGTAGTTGCAACGATTATCGGGCAATGTGCGGTTATGCGAGCAGAATAGAACTGTCAGTGGATCTATACAGCGATTGAAAAAATAAAATCCATTTGAAATTCAAATTATGGAGAAATATAAATTCTAAGAAAATTAGACAATTTATAAAAAGAGGAAATATTCTATCGTGTTCCGTTTATCAAATTATTCAGGATGGTGCCGAGTTATTTAATGTTCTCCGATAATTTTCGTAAGGCTGAAAAATTGAACGCGAATGAACGTGACAGGGTTGCATAATATGTGCGAGCCGCGTGCGGTGCTCCCGTCGATAAAACGAGAGGGAAATGCCGAGGCCTGGTGAGTGGATTCCGCACGGGGCGTTGTGCAAACCTTTGCGAAATTAACTCTTATGGCAGCAGGACGCATAGAGTGTTATGGTGACCTGTAATTCTTGCGAAAAAACGAAAGGTGCAACATCTTCGCATAACAAATTCGTTACTGTAATTTGCCATCTCAAACTCTCCGTTTCCATATTTATCGCATTACACTTATGTTCTTACTTTTCATCATAGATTTCTCATATACTCGCCAATCCGGTTCGAACGAGAAAACTAGTTTTAAGAAAAAAAGTCCCCCAGTTTAATATGTTTATTTCTTGAACAGCGTAGAAATTGGCTGAATTAACACTCCTTGTAATATAACTTCTTAATATGTAACACGCATTTTGATTTCCGGATTTAGAAAATGTTTTCAATTTCAATAATATTTATTTTCCTTACAGAAAAATAAGCTGAATGCAAAATAAACGATGCTTATCGAAGGGAATGTTTTCTTTCTGGACCTCACTTCAAAACTAATTGACATGTAAATAATGAATAATAATAAAATTAATTATAAGGAATTTATTAGTGCATTCTTCGCTATGTAAGTGATATTGGTTTTTTCTTAATATCATTTGAAACTTTCTAATTTTATCTTAGCATTCGTTATATATTACATTTTTTATGTAAACAAATATAAACACATCAAAATTTATGAAGGTCATAATTGTTTAATATGAATTTTTTTATTTACGTAAATTCTTACTTTGTATATAATGTTCAATTTGTAACAGTTGGATTATTAGTGTAGCTATTCTGTATTCTAACAAATGTACTTTTTTATATATATATTTCGAATATGTATGTAGTAATTTAGTGATGAGAGAAAAGGTAGAGAGAGGGGTAAGAAAGAGAGAGAGGGAGAGAGAGAGAGAGAGAGAGAGAGAGAGAGATAAAGAGCGATAGAGAGAGATTTAGTAAACATAAGTACATATGCATAATACTATTTAAGAGATAGCAGCGGGTAAGCTACTATGCACTATTTTCCTTTTTTTCCAGCCTGGTGGCATCAATCACAAACTCGGCGACTGGAGCGCTGCGTGAGTACGAATAATAAGTGCTATTATAATGAAGTAGTATCTATTATAAACACTTCTATTCCAAACCTAGATCAGAACAATAGAATGATGTTGCCGATGACGATACGCGCCCTCCTCGACCCCACCTCTTTCCATCCAAAATCATTTTCATGCTTTCTGACAGTATAGGTAATCTGTTACCTGCACCTATTAATTTTTCATATGCTTCTGTTGATCTGCTTCATTATATGGTCTATAAGTGTCTCTGCTTAATTGTTCAATGCAGTCATAAGAATTCACTCAGAATTTGAAAGTCTAAAAGGATTGTCAAGACAGAAAATGCTCTATCATATTTTGATTAAAATGTGCTCAAAAAAATTTTTGTAAAGTTCTATTATAACATGCATAACTACGTAAATATAGAAAAAACTTTATTAAAATAATTTAATGGTAATGTTGTAAAATAAAAACAAAAAATAGGTGATTCAAAATAATCATATTTGAAATATAATAGTTAATAATATGTTGAGACTAAAAAATAATGACTAATTTTGAAAAAGAGAAATTTAGGTTATTCAACAGAAAATCAATGACTAATGGTAAACCATTGGTAATTATTGAATAATGGCTGATTTACTAGTTGACCCAGTTGAATTCCAATGTTCCAAATTTAAAGAATTATATATAATATTTTAACTGATTTATTTTTTTTCGTTTTTACAAAGTATGGATGAACAAAATATTGACAAAGTTTTATCAGATAATTAGCTCCATCAACTTTGAGAAATTTTCTCTAATATTTTTAATATAGACTGTCTAGTGTAAGTTCTTCTATCTCTAACGTTTGAGCTTGAATTTGTGCATTTGTATAATATAATCGGTGAAATTTTTAATACTGAATAACGAAGCACTGTGCTTGATACGCAGCACCTTATATAAAACCATGCCAAAGGTCCGATCCAAACATCAACCAGTGCATTACAAAGTCTATAGAGAGCTTGAGAGATAAACTGGCCGAGGGTATTCCGGAACTTGAAACGCCGGCTGTAGAACCTCTCAATCTAGAACAGATTCGACTATTACGCGGTCCAAACGGTGCTCGTCTCGATATCAATGTCACTGGACTACAGGTGAATATAACGGATATATACAGACCCCATTTAATTATTCATTTTTATTGTAAAACTAGCTGTAAATTTTAATGTAATGCATTACTTTTATACATCTTTCATATTTTCTGAAGCTTGTTGAAATAATAATCCAAATTAAAATAATTTCTCAATTTAATTGAACAATCGATTTGTATGTTTTGTTTGAAGAAAATACTTGAGTTATTTTACTTCACTTCGTCAAAAAAAATTACAGAGCAATTATTAAAAATAGAAATTTAACAAATTGTACTTGTATTTGTGCAGGTTTTTGGTCCGTCAACGTTTAAAATACGAAACATGAAGGCGAATGTGGACGACGTTACATTCACTTTCGGAGTTAGTTTCGACAAACTACAGTTCAAGGGAAAGTATTCAATCGATGCACGACTGTTGCTTCTAAGACTTTCGGGAAGCGGAGATCTAACTGGCAATTTCAGTATGAAATATCTCTTTTTACTATTTATTTTTGAGTTTTATTCAATACTTTAATAAATATTACAAGTTACTGTGCACGTTTTACAAAAGTTATGTAATCTAAAGATAAATAAGAAGAAAGCACCTTAATCGTGAATTTTTTTTCTTTCAGCTGGATATGAGTCGGACGTAGTGCTGCCCGCTCGAAAAGTCTTTAAAGGAAATAACACGTATTTAAGTTTTCAAAAAATGAAATTGTCAATCACTATTAGATCAGCTAAAGTATACTTGAGCAATTTATTTGGAGGTGATCCAATTTTAGGTAAGAGAATAAAAATTTAGATAAAGTTTATTTGTTTTTGCAGAGTAATCTTTTTAAGATCACTATCTTAGAAATTAAAAAATGTCATATGCATTAATAATCTTCATTTGCATGGAATATCATTCTTATCTTCATACTATTTAGTCATACACTTCCACAATTTTTGTTAGAAAATATTTATTGCAGTTGCATATCCCGTACCTCTATTTCGAAACAATGTTTAATAGTTGGTATTGATTGTTTTAATTAATAACGTAATGTAATGTAATTTCAAGTTAATCTAATGTTCAAATACGTCAGACCTTGAGGGTTAACATAGTAAAATGAGTCGTAGCAAACATTAAAAAGTTTACAAAAGTAATAAATCAATCTAAAGAATTTTGAAGTAATGAATAAAGTTGAAAATTTTTAAAGGTATTCATAACGTTTTCTAAATGAATTTCATCACTTAGAAAATAGTTTTAAAATTTGAATAAAGATTTACAAAAATCCTGGAAGAATTTAAGAAATTAATTAATGACGATCACAAAATTTTTTAATTTAAATATAATAAATGCTTGAAGAATTATATTAAATGCTTGGAGAAAAAGGCCGAAAGCGACGTTTTTTTCGAAGTTATTAACCATTACAAAATTTATTTCAATAAAAATTCCTAGTAGCTCCTATTTTTAAGAAATTACAAATTCATTCTTTATGTTATGTTTACCAAATTTAAATAAATTAAATCTAGTTAAATATGCTGTGAATATATAAAAACATGAATATTTCTTTAATTTGATATCAATCATTTCAAAAAATTGGTCGGATTTTAATTTGTGGCTTATTGCTAATCATTATTTAACCGCAACATTTATTAACTCTATTCAGATTGCGGTTTGACAATGAGAGATTTTAGATAAAATAACGTAGAACATAATAGAAACAATAGCAAAAACGAAGAAGCGAATAGTGTAGTAAGCAAAATAAGGAAGTTAATATTATGAAGATGTGTGATAATTCAGAAGAAATTTTTCCTTATCAAGTTTTCTCTGTTAATTGCATTTATATATAGATGCACTACAGTAGTATATAATACTAATTGTGCATAAGCGCAAATTACCAATAAATTCAAACTTATAAACAATAAACGAACTGTTAAAAATTACAAAATAATTACGAATATAAGAAGTGTAAGACCAGTTTACCACACCACATCCACGTAATTGATTCTGGAAAAAGATCATTGAAATTGATATTATAGTTACATCTCAATTGTCCAAATTCGTGAGATTTGAATGTAATCTGAGATTATCGGAAATTGATTCTTCAGATGGTAGAATAGATTCCCTTTTTTTTTAATTTGTAATCATAAATACAAACCTCAAATCTGACATATATATAGATACTGAATTATAAAAAAATCGTCATTCTAAATGCCCTTTTGAGCTACAAAAAAGGTAACAAAAAATTGTTCAAATTTAAAAAAAAAATGAGCAGCTGGAATTTTATCGTAAACAGTTTTTGAAACTGTAAAATATGTACGAATAAATCATTGCTTTCATTTTTGGTTAAAACTTATTTATGCCTATCGTCGTTTGAAGGCTTAGTGGGAAAACTATACATAAATATCTGAAACAATATTGGTTAAAAGATACATGAATTTTGAAGACGATTCAGAAAATAATGTAAACCTATGGTTATATTATGAATATATATATATATATATATATATATATATATATATATATATATATATATATATAATAGAGAAAAAATATAATTAATCATAATAATTATTCAAACGATTTCACGCGTTTGTTATTGGTTTTCTTTCTTTTTATTATTTCCAAATCTTTTTATATAGTTACTATTGGTCACGATTGACTCAGAGTTATATATAATATTTGTATTCTTATCTATTATTTTTATGACTATCTATTTATATTACTGCCCATACAACATATAACAATCTAAGAGAATGCAATATTTTTCTATAAAAAATCATTTTTCGTGAAAATAATGTTATACATGCTTTTATTCAGAGATCCTCCGAAATTTTAATTTGTATATTTTGACGGATAGAAAAGTTCTAGATGGCTGATATTAGTTACAACGACAACTAGTACATAACTTCAAAAAATATATATGCGTTTAAAAATTTTTTACAATCTATATTTCATACAAAATGGTAGAATAAATTATATATATTTTTTTATTATTTGCAGGACCCGCTAGTAATGAAGTATTAAATGCCAACAGTGGTTTATTTTTAGATGAACTTAGACCTGTACTTGAATCCTCTCTTTCTGATCTCTTTACAAATGTCGCCAATAAAATTACACGATCATTTACATACGATGAACTTTTTCCTAATAATTAATTAAAAATACTTCTACTATGAGACACGTTCAAATTTTATGAGCGTTTATGAATGCGCGCATTATAAATTTATCGGCACACTATTTCACAAATCATTATTTAAATAATCTATTTAATTTAAATTCGCGCAAAATAATCAGAAATCGGAGTACGACATTACGTTAATTAAATTTATTTAATACATGTACCTTTTAGCAAATTGCTCTTATGTTTTTTAATGTTTTTATCTTGAGGATCTTAATTTTATATACCAACCAAATTAAAAACTGTTCTTTTTCGGTAGAAAAAATTTTTGTAAATTGTATCATTGAGATAAACAGTGAACAATGTGATAATTGTAATAATAATAAAATATTTATCAACAAATTATGTGCATTATTTAATGATATTCACACTGATCGACAAGTTTTTGCTAGAATAGAAAATTTTCTTTATTTGTTTTGCTGTTTGGACGAAACAAGCAATAAAAAATAAATCAACAATAAAAGGAAACTATTTAGGTACTAATTCTTCTTTGGTGAAAGTACTTAATGCCCTTGCTGCCAACGCTCGACTAACAGTTGCAGAGGTATCTTCGATAATGGGGCTCGCTATATCCAGAACCAGCCTGGGATTCGAATTGAAGAAATTAGCTGCTGCATCAGCTATAAAATGCGTTAAATATTACAAAACATAGTCAGATTATCACTGTAAATGTAACATCAAACTGCTTAGAATAATTACCTCGATTTAATTAAAAACCCGATTTTTTATTTAATTACTACTGATTGCATAGAGAAAACTATATTAATAAAGAAAATAAATATTATATTTAATTCAGGCCTCGTAAGTAATATTCTTTTTCATATTTTCCATTGAAATGATATTATTGTTAATTTCAAAGTATTTTAATATTCTACCTACTGAATTAAATTGAGTATCTCTTATAGACGAATTAAGTTCATAGTGATAATGATCAATGTATTTACCTGTAGCACTGTGAGAAGGCGGAGCTTTAAGTTTGATATTTCCACTACCAACTCGAACTTTCGTTTGAAGTTTATCGATTTCAATGCGAGCAATTCCATTTTTATCACTTACTTCTTTGCCTCGAGCGTTAACTCGGACTTCAGTATTCGCTGATAAGAAAAAGAAAAACTATAAATAACGGCTGTATAACAGTTGCTTTTGAAAATCATTAATTATTTATGTATAGACATATGCAATGAAAAGAAATATTATTAACCTGCGATAGTATTTATTATTTGGTATTAAGAATAATCACTAAATTAATATAATGACAATCATTAACTATAAGCGAAACTGTGTATATTCCTTAATCGAATAATTGGCAAGTAGAATACTCGTTAATAAATGAGAATGGACGAAAAGGAATTGATTTAGTTAAGCACTAACTCATTTAAAATATTGAATATAGTTATGGATTATTTTGAGCATGTAATCTTAGAATTTCTAGTAAATTATAAAATAAATTGAGTCGCCTTACAAAGTTTGAATTCTCTTAAAGAAGCTTTAGATCTCGAACTCCCGATCAGTTCATACGCAAGGTAACGCTTGATCGATTACGCTATGGGACACATTCGTGAAAGCACAGAAAGCAGCTTATATAACATATATATATATATATATATATATATATATATATATATATATATATATATATACTAAAGGAGTTTTACCATATATGTGTATCAGTACTACAAATTCATTTATCGACTTGTAGTATTTATGCACCTCTCTACAACTGGAAAAGTTAAAAGCTATTGGAACGGATAATAGTTACGATTTAAATTGAAAATGGTATCGAGTAAATTTGGTATCGAGAAAAACGTATAATTGATATGCGAATATGACAAAATAATTTTCAAAGAATATGTAAAAGAAAACTTTTCAATAGGATTCATTCATTGCCAAAATATGTATAATATTATTAATTTATATGAAAATTTTAAGTTAGTTTCAGATAAATTTTGTTATGATACTTTCTAAATTTTTCACGTAGATATTAGTGCGATATGTACCAATAATAGCTTCTTTAAGACCAAAATAAGAGCAGATATTTTTCGACTTTCTGGTATAAGACTTAATACACTACCAAATGATAATGTATTTTGTCGTATACTTTAAACGTGGTTAATAATTATTAGGCATATTTAAACACATCTCCTGCAGATACGCTTATTTTTGATGGATTCAGTAAAAGTTATCGAGCTTATAGAAGCAGAAAATAATAAAATAAAGGAACTTACTGAAATTGCCCTTAAAATTGCCAATTCCACTGAGAGGCAATAAGAGCAACCTGCCTTGAACGTCGTAACTGCCTTTAACGTAGACATGAGGAATGCGAAGTTTAATATGGACAGAAAGTTCATTAGGATTAGCGTTAAGTTCTTCTATGACATAGTTGGAACCGCCAAAGACCTGAATGTTGCTCATATTGGCTTTGATTTTGAGAGCCTCGAGATTCCTATCTACTGTGAGGGAGGGCAGTAGAAGTGGATCTAGGGCTGGCAGCTTCATTGCTGGGATGCCCTTAGCCAAAAGTGGAGTTAGGGTTTCCAGTTGCTTTAGGACACATTTATTGTACTGGCTAGCGTCGTTCGAGCGTGGACATGCAGTTACACCGGGTGCTGAAAGAAGTAGTATTAGTGTTTTCATTCGAGTCTCTGTCAGTACTGTATCAAGTTTTAATAATTGTATGTACATTGCGATAATTTTGTTATTTTCAAATTTCGCTAAGACGTACTCACATTCTTTTTACTAAAGTAATGGATATTTAACTGAAAATCTCTCTCCCTCTCTCTCTCTCTCTCTCTCTCTCTCCTCTCTCTCTCTCTCTCTATCCATCTATCTATCTATCTATCCATCTATCTATCTATCTATCTATCTATCTATCTATCTATCTATCTATCTATCTATCTATCTATCTATGTATCTATCTATCTCCTTCCCTCCATCCAGAGGCTAGACAAAAAAATTACATAATTCATATGTGATACATTATGTGTATGTAGTATGATGTTTAAGCAAAGAATTCTTTGAGAATATTTGTTTATTTACTTAAGATATGTATTAAAACTGGGTTTTGTAATTTAAGGCTGGATGTAACACTACTCATCGTCCGCATATTTCGTTAAGTTTATGATGAAAAGTAGCAAATCTCCACTTATACATCTGTGCATTAGCAGACCTCATGTGAAAAACTAACACATATCAATTCGTCTAAGCGAGAATCCTTTGCCGAGTCCTTTCAATATCTTAAAACAATCTTTTTTAATTCTTTGGAATAAACTTTAAAGTATTACATGTTTATCCTATCTGAATGTAATAATTTTTAACCTTCTATGCAAACAAATTGAGTGTGTTAGTTTTCAACGTAAAATTTAAAAGCTGGTATAAGGTCATCGATATGATATTTTTTTTATTTTATGGTTTATTTAATATGGTTAGTATACCTATACTGTTATATAGGATTGAATAATTTTTATAATATACTATATAGGCATTTTATTATATGTGTATATGAATAGCTTATATTTATACCATTGTAAAATAGTTTTTTATAACTGTATACTCAGTTATATATATGATTATACACACACCCGTACATGTACATTGACGCAAACAAATTTCAGATAAACTATAAACTATGAAATACTAGGTTTTTATTCTCATTTTATTCTTATTGAAAAAATGAAAAGTATGAATAAATATAATTGATTCTTGATTGTTTTAAAATTTATTGGACCAGATTCAGGAGTATTTTAAGGATGATCTGATTTTAACTGAAATAGGGCTTAAAATATATAAGAAAAATTGTTGTACTTGATTGCCAATTTCGCATTATTACAGTTTATGCATGCTCTCACTACGGAAGAACCGATCGAAAATCGAAAGTACGCTTGTACCGTTTATAGAAAGTGAAGGCTGAAACGTAAGCGACCGTGATTTTTTATTATTTTTTACGATACCGTCTATGTCTGTTCGTTGACTATCGTGAATTTACGATTTGCTTCAGTTAAACTTGCTCCTAAACAAGCGAAACCTCTCTTTAGAAAGCAAGTATTGATGTACTCTAATACAGAGATAGACCCTATTTTTTGCTGGAATTCTTAACAATTGCTGCAGAAAAAGGAAAATAATTATCATTAACAGTCGTATTAACTTTCGATTTAACAAATACGAGAAAATACAGAAGGCATGTCTGCAAATTTATTTGAATCCATATTATTGATACTAAGATGAGTCTATTAACTTCTACAGAATCATAATAGCTGTCTGTAAAAATTGCATAATAGTTTTTTATTGCGATCAGATAATATAATAAAATAAGATCTTTTTCAAACTTTATTCTCTATAGTATCTTATAATAATAATAACAACAACAATAATGAATAATAATAATAATAGTAATAATAATAACGACAACAGTAATAATAATTTATACAAATTAATAAAAACTAATTATAATTATAATTAATTTGTAATAAAATGAATCATAATAATTTATAATTATCATATATCGGTTTTTCTCACCTATTTAGTTAAAGAAATTCCTAGCAGTAAATAATCTCAAGAGTATCTTTAATGCAAATAATAATTCATGTATACAATCTGTGATTTACCAGATGCTTTAAAAAAATTAAAATATATTTCACTAGGAGGATTTAGAACCAATGGATGATGTATTTGGTCGAGATGAGATTGAAGAAGATTTGATTAGGAAGAATTTGGTTAAATTAATAAGTTTACATATATTAAGTTCTAGTTATTATATCCGATTGTCAAAATTTTGTGTTTTATTACTTACAAGTCAATACTTTGCTTCAGTGAATTTTGATATACTATTTAGTATAACAGGGATTTTTTAAAAATGAAACCTCTACAATTGGTAGTAAAGTCAAATAAATTATGAATATAGTATTCGAAGCAAATGTTAATGAACTTTGTTTAAGCACATGCTTTAATGAACTTTGTTCGGAAATGTAATGTTTTTACTCATTCGTTAATGTGTGTAAAATCGTACAGTTTTTAATTGATAACGAAAACATAAAATTCGTGGACTGCTTGTTTAGAACTACAACGTTATGAACATTACAACGTTCTTACTTGAAATGCTATTTCTTCTTCAAATTCGGAACATGTAAGAGCAGTTGTTATTAAAAAAAACCTTTGATTATACGGTAGTATATTAATTCTATCGAGGTGCATATAAAAATAATAAGTACCAAAGCAACATACATTGCAAATAGGATACCGCTCTAACACTTTACAGAGCTTTTTTGAAGATAATCAAAATTTTCAAAGTTTTATTCCATTCCAAATCCATTACCGATATGCCCTTGCCATTTCCTTATCAATCATAAACAATAAATATAAATTAAATGGTAATTAAAATTTATTTTACGATTTACATGACTTCCTCGACAATTTCTCAGTTTGGAAAGGAATCGAACTATGAAAGTGATAATATTAAAATACCGATCGTGAAAATAATCGAATAAATGTACCAAATCAACTTTGTTATAAGTGTCGTGGAAGTTGGTTTAATTTATATAGTGAATTTGTTTCTCAAAAGGATTAATTAACTTATTACTAATACACCTCCCAAGAATCGAAATTTATGGATAGGAAGAAGTTAAGAGAAACTAAGTGGTGTAATAAATGTAAATAATAGAAAAAAAGAGAAACTGCAAAAAAGAAAGGTGCAAAAAGACTCACGTAGCTTGGCTAGAACTAGTTGGGCGAGGCAAAAGACAGCCAGAATGCATGAGAGGTAACAGCTCATCGTGTCGGCCTAGTGACGACGATGATTAGAATAATGTGTGAATGTGTAAACGCCTCTCGCTGATGCCGGCGCGAAACGGACAATCGCACGTGGCCCGATACCGAATGTAAATGCGTCCGATGTCCCGCTGCAAGCACACATATATATAAACTAAAGCTAAACTTTCTCCGGTATTGGGTGCTGTGGTGGAGGAACCTCGCCAACCCCCCTCGGCGACAGCAGCCAGCAGGTGAATTCGCTCCACTGTGCATTTTCTTCCTCCCCACCCCTTTCCGTATTTCTCTCTCTCTCTCTCTCTCTCTCTCTCTCTCTCTCTCTCTCTCTCTCTCTCACTTACTCTTTCGTTCTCTCCCCCCATATGTTCATGAATATATATATATTTATATAAAATAAGCAGCGGCTTGGACGCGCTGTCAGGGCCACGCCGCGTTGGTGCGCCTACGTAAGTTCGCGCTATTTTTTCCCACTCGTCTATCCGTGTCTCCACGGGCGCGTAAACTCGGCGTAAAGCCATAACGCGCGGGGCTCTCGATCGGGTTCGCGTATGCAGCAAATATATAGCAGCTCATAGACGCGTGTCGGCACATCGTGTCATTGTCCCCTTTTGCGGCTTTCCCTGTCTAGTGTGCCTTTGCTGGCGCGCGGGCGCCGATGCATCGAGCGAGAGGCGCGCAATCGCGGCGATCTCGATGCGGCCTCGCACGGACTCAGGTACGTATGGGCATAATGGCCCGTAATAGTCGGCTCGGCCTTCGGCTCGCTCGATGTGCTTCGTGACGAGAGCGCGAGCGGCAGGAAGCGCGTGTGGACGCAGCAGAGCGACGATCGTTGCGACAACAGAACGGCGCGAAGCGACCCAGCAGCTCGAGGGTTTGCAGCGTTAATTAATCGCTTAATGCCCTCAATTCTCAAGAGCTCAGTTATCAGTTCCTGTGATTCTGAATCTTTTTCCATTCTCCGAAGCAAACTATCTGCGAGAAGCTCTTTTGTTATGTATGAGAATCTGCAGCGAGGAGATTTTGCTATATAAGATTTTTTCCGTTAGGCGCTAGCCAGAAATTTCTATCTGTCTGCTGACAGTCATACCATAGACAACATAGAGAAATCTCGAAACTATTATATATTTAATAAGAGATAAAGGAGAGATATTCACGATTTCATATTAATACATAGGAATCGGAGGAAAGGTAGAGCGACTTTGAGCGAATTATGAAATTCAATACTGATAGTAGCTCGCGTGTTAATAAATTATGAACGAATTTTATTAATAAATTCTTATATTAGATTTAAGTTACCTTTTAATCTTAGTGTTTGCATACATTTAAACAAACTGATAGTTTTCATTCCGAGCCCATGGAACTGTTCTGTAAATTATCTAGCACATTATATTGGTCGTTTAGGTATTTTTACACAATTATTTTATGCGTAACAATTGAATTAATTAATAAAAAATATAACACAATTGAAACTAGCTCCTTTTTATTTCCTTGACAAGTATTAACAATTGTTTAATCAAAATTTTTTAAATTATTTCTTCTTACTGTATCTCATATGGTTTTTAATTTTTGAATGTTTTCATTTTGAATAAATTGAGTAAAACATGCAAAAGCATAAAATGAATAAATATATAGAATCTAAACCTAATAACACAGACATAATCCTACAAACAAAAATTTACATAACAGAAAGTAAACAACTAGATGCAGAACTATAATGATTATAATGATTATAGATTTGTAACTCTATAAAGATCATTATTGTTCATATATATCTAAATTGTAAAAGAAAATTAAACAGTACGTTGTTTTTACTGATTTATATTTAGATCGCTTCGATTTACAATTGTTGTGTGACTGGTAAATTTTTGTACATTTTGTAAATCATGCCGTTCGCGTTTCCTTCGGTGAGAGCCTTTGTCGCCAGATCGTCAGCGATCATAGCCGCTATCGCTTCGGCAGCCATCAGGCCTGTAAAAAGAAAGTTATTACAAACTTATAATTACATACAAAGATTATAAATGAAAAACAAGTTGTAGAAAGAAACGTCTTCAATCATTGGCATTAAAAATCGTAATAACTTTAACCTTCCCCCTTAAAAGTTGCATATGTGTAAAATAGATGGAGCACAGTATGTAATATAAGGGATATTAGAAGTTGAATTATTGTTATCGAGATATTCGTATGTGTTATTTCTAGAGTATTTTTTAATATAACTTTCATTACACTTTATTGTTGTATTATGGAAATGTTATAATGCCTCTTTTAAAGGAACTTTGAGTAATTTTAATAAAATATTTCTATAAAATTTATGCTAAATTACGAAAACCACCAGATAAATCTAAAATTTAGCTCCATGACGTATCGAGAAACCACTTTTTACTTCAATGTAATACGCAATTAAGGAAATCATTCCTTACATGCAATAAAACAGAGGTAAAATTTTATGAGGTTATCAGGAATCCTGAAAAATTAAAAATATCGGACAAGCATGTCAATTGGGATTTTGCTATAAAGTTCGACGAATCTTCCGTGAACTCGATACAAGAATTTTTATTGTTTAATATCCTCAAACTGCACGCGACTAGAGGAAGGAACGGCAAAGAGGAAAATAAGAAATAAACGTATTATGAAGTTTTGTAGCAGAGATTGCATAATTAAACTATTAAGTGCGGTAATATTTACGTAACAAGATATTGAACATAAGTAAACGTTTCTATCATTGTCGAACTACCTATTTGCGAATAATTTCCTTTGCGCGAAATTTTTTTTTTAGTAATTAGACTATTATTTGGCTGACATTCTTGTCTATGACTTATACACTTGATTTTCATTTGCAACTATAGGCAATGTCCAAATTGTTATTCTAAATCGTTTTTTATCATTATATAAATTTAAAATAATAAATAAATTTTGATATTTTAAGGTCAGAAATATGCCAAAATATCTCGAAAAATTTATTGTGGTCTTTGGATTAAAAAACTAGCAATAATTAAAAATTCTAAATAATTACCATGAGTCAAAATACTTTGAATGGCTGCATTCTCGTTCATACCCTCGAGGTCAATCTTACGATCTTCGGAGAGGAGTTTCGCTCGTGCTGCACGTACAATCATTGTTTTATTGTCAACTTTCTTCAGCTCGACTGTGAAATCACCAATTACGTTGGCTAAAAAGAAATATAAAGATTATTATAGTTTTCCCACTATGTCAAAGCTCGATGACTCGACGTTCGTAATGCTTCCAGAAAGTTAAAATCGCTGTTTTGTAAAACCAGTAGAATTACCCTAAGGCCTACGTTATTTCAAAGCCATAGTAAAATTAAGACAAAACTCAAAATTCCTTCCTTTGTTTTGTAAAACTAAACCACAATAGAATGAAATAATTTAAGTGAATTTATCTTGAAACTTTGCCTTTTGTCCTAAATAACGAGAAATTCAAAAACCGACGCGGTTGAGAAAATCTTTAAAAAAAATTAAAAAATTAGGACGCACTACGTAGAAAACACGATTACGCAATACTGAGATCAGATAGACTTTACACAAATTCAGGTTACTCGAACGCTCCGTACACATGCTTTACATTTTATTTTTGTAAAAGAAAAAAAGATATTGCTACTGCACTGGCGAATTCCTGTACAGTCACAGTAGCAAGTAGTTAATATATTAGTTACCAATACCTGAAATTATATAAGTGTATATAGAGAGAAGTTTAATCGTATAAATTTCTTACTAAAGTTTCCGGTAAGAAGGCCGTTGCCTCGCACCTGTTCCTTTCCGACTTTTCCATTCAGTTGGTAACCTGACTTGACGCTTAGCATTGGCACTCGTACTCTTACAACCACGTGCATCACGTTCTCCTTGAAAAATGAATAATTCCAATCGTTAATGCTGATGAAGAAATGCATCGGAATTTGATCAAAGCACTTTATTGCATTAGGCACATTTAGTTTACATTTAATTAGTATGCCTTTTAATTTACATGTGTTTCTAGTCCATTTGAGTCCTTATTTTCGGGATTGATTTAAATTTTTTGATTTTATACTCATTCAACTTAGATATGATACTTCTTATTAATTAATAAAAAATAAATGCCTAGTCTTAAATTATCTGAGGCACTTTTAATTAAACAATTTAATTTGATTTAAGGAACAAGCGCTTCTAGTATTTTCTAATGTCATTCTTTCAAAAATTTAGTTTATTTAGTTGTTCTGTAAAAAACGAAAATTTTACCTCCTCCTTGTCGTCGAGTTGTTGACGCTTTCTTCGGTTAAGGGTACTGTTCATTTTTCCAGTACTGTTCATATTGCCAAAGTGATATATCAATTCCATTCCCTCTTCGAAGAAACCCTGCATCTCTTGGTATTCCTTTGCGTATCTAATGAGATCCTTAAGCCTTTTCGATTCCGCAGCTATGCGAGCAGCGTCATTACGCTTATTAAGGGATTCACCCTCGGTGAAATTATGAATTATATAGCGTTGATTACCTTGCAAGTCCTGCAAAGAATATATAATTATAATGTTAAAAACTGTATTTTCGCTCGTAGATTGAATTATCTTAGTACCTTCACCAATTCTTCGAGACCAAAAACTCGCGGATCGTTAGAAGGCGCGACCTTCACACTATCCAATCGGGACTCACTGCCTTGTTTATTTTCACTCGCGTAAACGATATCAACGTAACCTGGCTGCTTTTCTATTCGCGTCATCGGGCTTCTGTTTTGTTCAAATTGCTGAACGGGCATCACGCGTTTTTGCTGAGTGACCGGGACTCGCTGAGCTGTGCGATAATTTTCTTTGGGATCGCATGGCTGTCTAAAACAATTTTTGTTCTAATATTTATTGATATTTCGTTCAGAATCAAAATTATTTTTCTTGTTTCAAGCTATTGTCAAATAAAATACTGGGATAAGTGAAATAATTTTTTATGCAGTTTATTTTTCGAAAACAATCTACTTTATGAAATATTTCTTCATTTACAGATCCATATTTTAAATTAAATTCTCAATCATAGAATAATTTATAAAATTTCATTTGTTTGCTTGAGTTATATATAATATTATTATTATACCATTCAGCTCAATAAAAATGATAAATTTACAGTTATAAATTTTGACAAACATTGATGTAAGCATAAAAATCTAAATTGAATTGTGTATGAATATCAATACTATAAAAGCTGTGGAGCATTTCAAGGTATGCTAACAATAATTCTAATTTTCTAATAGTTCTTTATAATTCAAATAAATATAACTATTTTAGATTTTCGCATTGACTGTAAGTCATATAATATTTTAGAACTTTCATAATTATATTCACAAAACTTTTCGTTACTCTTCCTTTACTGAAGTATTATATAATATTATTATTTAGTAAAAGTAGAACGACACATAAATATATTCATTTCGGGAATGGAGGTCCGTTTATGATCAGAAGCTTTTCATTGAGATTTTAAATTAGTGAAAAAATTGCAATATCTATAATGCATGTAAATAGTAAGTAATTGGATAAATACCTTTGTACAGAATCGCTTTCTGCTTGGAGTGCAAAATTACTGTATGAAAAACTGGGTTCGGTATATTCTACTTTCATAGGATAGTAGTTTGAAGCAGAACCCTGTTGTTCGCTAAATTGATCTTTTTTAGAAATCTCTCCTCTAATTGAGAATTGAGTCGGGCGCTGAGGATTGGGTTCATTGAATTGTCTAGTACGATCATTTCTATAACTGTTAGAGAAATCGGCTCCTGGATTTCTATTTATATTTTCATTTGGAAATCGAGGATTGCCGATTTGCGCATTCATTACGTAACCGCTGGGGGCTTCTTGATTGTTGTTTGCTCGGTCAATGTTATAACGCTGATTTGAGTAAATTCTTGTTGGTCGGTTTAAATTTTCATTAAATACATTCTGTGATACTTTACTATTGTCACTTGGATTATTTCTACAGGAACCAACACATAGTCGAGAATTTTCATTTTGTGATTGCATCATGGAATTATCGTTGTTTTTATAATTCTGAGTATAGACCAATCGTATAGAAGATGGATTTCTAGGTAAGGGCTGTAATTATTCGAAATCAATATTTATATGCATAATGAAATTCGAAAACGCTAATAAAAAATAACAATTAGACTTAATTAATATCTTACGTAATGATTTTGTATATATTTAAATCTATATTTACCTATTTTTAAATTGGATGGAATAGAATTTCAATAAAAATGCGTGAAAATTTAAATGAAAAGAATAAGTACGTTAGAATATGTACTGAACTCTGAACTTTCAGAAATTGAATAAGATGATATTGAAGTTGATATTGATGATAAGACTGATATTGCTGAAATGCAGAAATAAAATTACATCATAATGAAGCTAATACCTACATTAATAGCGACTTTCATGTCTCCGTAAGGTGTCTGATAAGTTTTATTTAATTCTTGTTTTTGCACTTGTTGTCTACTTAATAAAGAATCATTCTCTTCTCGTGCTCTCATAAACGCAGGATCAAACTCAAGAATTCTTTCTAATCTATCGCTGGCACTTTGATCTCTTTCTTCATTTCTCATCTTAGGCTCTTTAATCAGAGTATGAAATCTATATCTGATGGAATCCAGATCGCGCTGTTCGTTAAAGCTTACATAGCCTGCTTCGTTGTCACTTAGATTGGACTTGAGTCTACCTCGTACGATTTGGACGCTCTCGATCGTCGATGCATTGAGTCCAGAAATCTCGAGATTCCGGAGTATGACACGATAAGTCATATTTCCTTCAGACTGATCAACTTTTATGACAGGCACGTAGAGTGGATCGAGTTTCCCAATTCTTTGGTAACCACCACCGAGTACGCGAGACCAAAGCACTTGAGACATATCCAGTAGTGATGGTTCGCTCAGCCTGGTTAAGGCTAATAGCACTATTAAGCCCTGCAGCGACTTCATAATTAGGCTAAGTTTTATTTTTTAAATAGTTGCACCCTTGCTAACTGACAAGAATTAACTGATTTAATTGACTGACTGGTATTGAAAGCTCTTCGCCTCCCAAAAGTGAAACGGCTTATAAAAGAATATAAGCAGCAGTGCGATGGCTATACAGATGAGCAACACGGTGCAATTCACCACGATGCACATAGAGGGACTATTTGGCCCTCTGAATATGAAGGAAGCGATACAGTCGCGAGTTACAAATCAAACCGAACTAATTCTCACTTGCATCGAGCACGTCTAGTTTTTCGTTTAAACTAGAGAAATGACTAAATTCACAAGCGATAGAAAAATCAGTAAGAGTGCACAACTCGGAATGCACAAGCGCACATCATGTGCCGAGTGTAGACGCTTGATGGACCAGCGTTGTTTTTATATGCCAGCGTGGAAGGGCGTGCGATCTGGGCCATGGACCGCGCCACGCCGCCGGAGGCGTTTCATCGCTAGTCAAGAGTTAATGCCACTTTGCTCTCCGGGTCTTATTAGTCAGATGTCTTTGTTGCTGGCGATTTCCTTAAGACTCTCGGCATTTAATGGAGGGCAAGGTTTCGATAGCAATGATTTTCTTATGCGACGGGGCGACTGACCGCGCTTTCGATTGGTTTTTACTTCTAAATCATTCTATTTCCTCAATCTCCAAAATCTGGGCAGAAAATAAATTAGATTTCTATGATACTCAATACAGTGCAGTCCTTTTAGCAGATTAAGACATAAATTCATCTTACTGAGAAAATTACAATATTTGTTTGTCATTTTGCTTTTCTTTTCTCTTTCTTTCTATTTTTAAATCTTTTTTATGTTAGCAGTTTGTTTAGTAACGAATTAATCATTATGTTTACCGTAGTCATAGCTTTATGTGGGTCAATCGATGACGGCGGTTTTAATCATCTCTCGAGTCTGCAGCATCTGGTACTTGGACGTAAGAATAGAATGAATTCCAAGGTGCTTGGAGCGCGCGTATGTGCAATTGTTCTCGTTTTAAAGACAAATTTTACGCGCTTGTTTGAAGCTTTAGAAAAACTTTGAAAGTGACTGAGTGGCCTTTTCATTATTTAAATGGAACTTAATACATATGATGTAATAAAATATGTATAGTTTGCATGGTATTGGGAATAACTTCCTACAATTATGCATATTTCAAAATTTATTATTAATATTCCCAAAAAATACTTATAAAATATGAAAAGCAATCGGTGCATTGTTATTTCATGGATTATGTATACATTAAGTGCAAGCTTGTGCCTTTTTGGTTGCGAAAAGTCAAATAGCAGACTGAGACAATTAAGTAACTGAAAGAAAAGAACTACCTTGTCAGCAAATCTCAATAGCCAGCTGACGAAGCACTAAATGCCAGAGCGACCAATATTCCGAAGCAACTTTCGCCACGGCTGAATTACTTTTCAAGGAGTTTTTCGAGTGTCATGATGTATAGTACTATCCAACCAGTGACGTTCGTCGTTGTTTTCTCTGTATGTCTTGGGCACCTAGTCAAATCTACACCCGAGATACGTAAGTAATTTTTCCTCTTACACGGTCTATGCCTGTTTTGCTGTTCTTTTTTTCGATACGCCGCTCATCAAGGTATAAAAGTATTACCTAATTTCCGTACGGCAGCTTCCTTTTTGCACATATGCCATCGAAATGATCTGCACTTGAACGAGTGCATCAAGCGCAGCGTCCATTCGTTAAAACCATATTTGAAGGTGGGCATTCCTGTCCTTCATATACCGGCGTGCGAGCCTCTCAATGTGCCGGAGCTAAAGTTCAGCCAGCAGGCTGGACCAGTCTCCATTAGTTCAGTCTACAGAAATATCAAAATATGGGGCGGAACAGATTTTATTTTGAAAAGCCTTAAGTGAGTATTATATCTGATTGTTCTGTTTATCAATTAGAAAAAAAAATTAATACAACTATTCATTGACTAAAAGTAATTAGAGATTAAAATAAAGAAAATTTACGTATAGATATAACAAAAAAAAGAAAGTAGAAAGTATAATTTTAACGTATTTTGATTCATAGAAGCTTTAGATTATAAAATTCAAATCACCACTACATAGAAATAATAGTGCAATAAAATTCAGAGTGAGGGCTCGGTTCGAAAGGGTCCATTCGCTATATACAACACAAGTAGCTCAATTATATTATACAATTATTGCTTAAAAAGGTTTTAGATTCAAGTTCTGTATCAAAATTAATTACTTCATATAATTTTATTATTTTGATTATTTTCAATGAAGTATAAAATATATTAAATATACAAATATATGTAATTAAGGTGGTCTAAGTACAATTAGAAATACTGGAAAATTTCTTAATATCATTCTACAATGTTTTATAAAACAATATTATAGATTTTGGAGAAACAAATCAACCGTAGTTGCCGGTGGAATTTTTTCTGTAAATCCATTTTGAAAATCATACGCATTATGCATGGTTTATATGGTATATATATATATATATATATATATATATATATATATTTATGTTTTCTTAACAATTTTTATTTAATTGTTTTATATATAAAATAAACTATGTATGGCTAGTACAATTTTTCAACTTTCGATTGATGTTTTCTGTAATATACTGCCCGATTACTTCAAAAAAATATTTAATTATCCCTGCTGGCAACCCAACAATTTTCATGATCTATGATGATCAATCCGATAATTTGTGGAAACTAAAACAATATTTATAATAATTAAAAAATCAAACTGAATTGGAAATGCATTAAAAAGGTTGTTACATTGATTTTTAATATATATTATTATATAATATATATTAAAAAAATCAAGAACATCTAGTCTTATAGCATCCTTGTGACTCGAGAGTTGCGTCTAAACCACCTTCAACGATTTAAAAAACGAAAAGCTAAAGAAGCGTCAGTAACTTAAAATTAAAATTAGCTTCAGAAACTTTTTTAATTCTAGTAGTACTTGTCAAGAATCAATTCATAAAATGATTTTTTTTTCAAAATTGTATAAAAGTAATTATTAAATGTTTTTTCCTAATTTACATTCTTTTGATAATTAATTAATAACATTTATTACCTTCCTATTAAAAGACATTTTTGGTCAAAAGCTTTTTTTATCATTAAATTTGATTATTCAATGCCGTGATACAAGATTACGATAACAAAATACTAATGCTAATAATATATTTTAAAAATTACTTTTATTTAAATAAAATGACTATCGTAATAGAGTCGACACTGAAAAGGATCGAATCCGACTAAAACTCTACATCCCTCGCCTGGAGATGAAAGCTAATTACAATTTACAAGGGAAAATCCTGATGTTGCCAATCAGGGGCCAGGGTTTGGCTGCCGGCAATTTCACCGATATAGACGCAATAGTGACAATTCAGGGTGAGCGTTACCAAGATCGCCGTACCGAAAAAATGCACTTTCGTGTGCAAGAATTTTACTGCGACTTCGACGTCGGTCACGCCAGCATTTACCTAGATAATCTCTTTAATGGCGATGAGACTCTGGCAGACGCTATGAATCTGTTCCTTAACGACAATTGGAAAGTTGTGGCGGCGGAAATAAAGCCCGCTTTGGAGGAGACAGTGTCGAAGCTCTTTAAAAACTTTTCCAATAAAATTTACTCCAAGTTTTCGATTGATACTTTGTTACCGCCTTAATACCTCCGCTTTTTCTCCAGTTTTTATTATCTCATAATTATTCTTTATATACTTTTGTACAGTAGAAGCCCATTATTTGTATCGTTATGCCACGCTTTTAATACTTCGCTTCTTTAGCTTATTTAGTTTTATTCAGAACAAATTGTAAAGAAAACGTTTAAATTTGTATATACGTTTTAAACTGAAAACAAAAGATTATTTTATAAGCTAAACAAGGCGTAATGGCTATTATATTACAGAGACGGATTAAGGAGGTAAATTTTGGAATATATCAAATGTCTAATGCAGAGTGAAGTCAATTTATAACGATAGAAGCGTTGATAAATTTTTGTTAAAACTATGTTTTTAGAATATTCGTTACATTACTTTTAAAATAAGACTTGTCTCAGTGCCTAGAATTATTTGTGCTAACTACTAGTTGCAACTAAACCGGACATACTTAATCTGCGAGACTGAAAAACTATCAAGAATTAGTAAGTTGCGTGTTTAAAAATTGCCGTAGTTCGAACACTTGTACTGTACGTCATGATCTCGCCGACATGCCGGTATGTCAGGTGAGCGCTATTCCAGGCGCTGAAACACATTACTTTTATACTTTCGTACTCTTCATTATTTTTAATATATCCATGTTAATTAATTATCATAATAATTACTTATCATATGAAAGAAAACTATTTCTAAAGATTTTAAATTTTGTAAAGTATGCTTTTATAAGTGAAGTGTAAAACTTAATAAATTTCAATATAGAAACTTTCGTGATATTAACTTTTTTCATCCTATAGAATAGTTTTGTTTATAAGAAGTTCCTTACAACAATTTTTTATTCTACTATTCTATCTGAGATACTTCCATAAATATTTGTCAAAGCGATCATATACACAGAATATTATTTGATGGCTACAATAATAATCTTTAACCTTCGTCAATTCTATTACACGTAAAATTAACACAAAGTTTTAATAAATTACCAAGTGTTTTTATCGATCATATCGATCAGTCAACAAATATTTTCACAGTCTTTATAAAATAACCTAATCATATTTATCTATTAACAGTCAAATTGTCTTTATTTATAATCAATTCTGTAGAATCTGAAATGAAAGTTACTGCTAGCAATAGAAATAAATTGAAAATAAAATAAAAACGAGGAAAATACAAATAAAAAAATCAATACACTAAGCTACAAAAGGACAATCTGACTTTCCCGAACATCTAAATTTACCGTATTTTCTTGACACTTCGTCCGACGTTTTCAACCGCTCCCGTTGATCTTCAGGGATCAAACACAAAAAGTTTTATTTCTATAACGGAAATTACAATTTCTAATATAAATTCGTTTAAAATTATATATGTTTTAAACAAAATAATGTCTCTCTTACAATTTAAAACACTACAATATCATATTTGTAATTAGAATAGGATTTAGTGAAATTTTATATATATATATTAATATGTTGCGTAAGCACGCGCGTGTATAGTTTGTGTGTAAAAATTTTAAAGTATCATAACATTTTGCAAAAATTAAAGTAAGCTATATTAAAAAACGAATGAGATTAATATTCTATGAAAGACAGAAAGAATTAGTATTTACATCAAAATTCAAATATTGTTTGCATTTCGGTAGCACGTCCATTCGGATTTGGTTTAATCATTGATATCATATTCGCTTGTGAACGTAAAAATTAATAGAGGTCATATATTATAGATCATATATATGCAACCTTCTTCACTCAAAATTAAAAGCAGGAGAGTATTATTTCACTATTTGAATTACATATTGTGTGGCGAGTATTTTTACTTTCAGACACTTTTAGATATAAGTATTATTCAACACGTGTGTGCTTGCGTGTGCGTTTCTAGCGTAAAATTGTATATATTTAATAAAATGCATTTCAGTAACTTCAGTAATGATAAAATTGTTCAATTAAATTTCTTTTAGTTTCTATTTCTTATGATAAGTTATTATTGAAAGTGTACAAGTCTAAACATATCTAAAAAATTCAAAATTTAAAAGAAAATAAACTATGAATATTGTTTAGTAACGTCTCATTGGTTTTAATGTATTCAAGAAAAAATTAAGAAATATATGTATACATTTTCAAATCAATTTAAATGCATATCTCTAGATATTCCAAAATGTCAAAAATGGACTCTGTACTACTTTCAATATTTAGTCTGTTGTCTGCCTCTTTGTCCACCTCTCTCTCTCTCTCTCTCTCTCTCTCTCTCTCTCTCTCTCTCTCTCCTTCTCTTTCCCTCGGTCTATCTTGCTCCCCCCTTGAATATACGCGAATCCTTCTATATTCTCCTCTCCAGTGAAGTATTTCGAACATTTACGACTTGTTTGAACTCAGGTTAAAAGTAAAATACAAGCTATATAATGTAACAATTAAATCTCTTTATACTTATTCTGTTACACACATCGTCAACATTTCTTAAGACTTGATCAACGTCTGAAATTTTATCCATGTAATCAATTTACTTCTTTCGTTTCTTTCGACAAGTCTTCGTCACAAAAATCTGACAGTACGAAAAAAGCATTAGAAAAAAGATATTACCTTTTTATTTATATCATTACACATTGAAAATAATCAATATTACAAAATTATAATAACAACTTTAAAAAGCTATATCACAATATAGAATCATAGTGAGTGCGAATCTCGTGTATTATACTTCAAACTATATCTTCAAATAAGATATAAGAATGAAAATGCATAAAATTCATATTAACTTATTATACAAAATATTCAGACAAATATTTAATTGGAAATGATAAATTTTTTAAACTAATAAATTTAATTCATTCATTTTATAAGTACATCATAATAAATCTATTTTACTACTGTAAGATGAATACTTGAAAGTATGTTCAAGTGTCTTACATAAAGTGCACTATAATTAAATAAATTGTTTGGATTATAATAAGTTATTTAAGTTAATAAATTTAAAAAAGATGTAGTTTCACTTGTAAAATAAATAATATGTGTGTGTGTGTGGGCGCGCGCGCGTGTGTGGGTGTGTGTGTGATAAAAAATATTTCATCTCGAAAATAAAAGTAGAGTAATTAGTACAATAAATTTTTAGAGTAATTCCAGTTTCTAATCAATATCACACAGGATCACGAGAAATCATAAAATATAAAAACTCTCTAGCTCGGATTCATAAAGTCAAGCCAATCATTCCTAAAACAAGAATATATGAGATCACACAAAAACAAACAAAATTAATATATGTCTCAAGCATCTAATCTAGTTTAAGAAGTTCTAGAAAGTATTTCCTGACTTCTAAGGACTCTGAAAGGAATGCCTTTCTGCGCGGTACATATATAATGTTAGACTTTATATATAAGATATTTTACTTATGTTGACTGTTCTGAATTAAGTTAATAAATAGTTTTATCGGTCTTACAGTCTTTATACAATAATATATTATACTAATATAATGATAGTCCGACTGTCCTTGTTTATAATCACCCCCGTAGAATCTGAAATAGAAATTACTACTAAAAAATAGAATACAAATAAAATTAAAAATTCAAAATAAAAATAAAATATTTATATTCAATGTTAGTAAAGGACAACCTGATTGACCCCTCCATCTTAAACTTAAATTGACCTTTAATGTCCGACATTTCGAACCGCTCTGTTTCATCTTCAAGGACTAAACGTTAGTCCTTGAAGATAGATTATGTTATTTTTATTTTGTAATTTTATGTTATTTTGATTCTATTTTTTAGTAGTAATTTCTATTTCAGATTCTATGGGGGTGATTATAAACAAGGACAGTTTGACTGTAACAGTACAAAGTTAACATATTTATATATATACAAATAAAATTATATATATATATATATATATATATATATATATATATATATATATATATATATAGAAGAGACGATATAGGTGATTAATTGAAAGTAGATTTTTTAGCTTTAGTTTTTAATTACTTATGCATGTTTACAAAAATTTTAAATAAATTTTTCATAAAATCTCAGATTTTGTCTTTCATAAAGGCTTTCTATTAATAAGGGTGCGTAGGTAGTGCCTGATTTAACTGTTATTTAAACTCGGCTCTGATTTACGGGTATATTTTTACTGGCTTTGCAACGTATGGTCGAGGATTAATATTTAATACAACAAGTTTTTTGCCACTTTATCTCAAAATCAAAACTTTAACATGATTTTTCGTATTTCGTGGTAAGTCCAAGTTTATTGTTACTTTGTCCAATTTAACTTCCACACTCATGTAAAATTTACTATATTGTGTTTTTTGAAGTATTTCAATTATTTTTCCTGTAATGTGTAATTCAAGTGCATCAGTGACAGTCGGTACATATGTATATCTCCAATAGTTATTTTATATTGTATTTTCAGTCCCTCGTAAATCACAACCCTTTGTTTGTTATTTGTACAGAACTGGAGAATTTATACAGAACTGGAGATATTGTCCACTGATATTGGTCTATGCCATTAGAGCAATGCACAAAATTCGATTCATCAAAATGTGTTGTTATTTATAATTTTCAGCAAAATTACATACTGTAAATAAAGTACCATTGTAGTTGCTTACAGTTCTATACCATTATAATATAGTGTATGTAACAACAAAATAGTGTGCTACATGTATAAATCGAATCAGAATGATTATCAGAAATCCACGAGCCTGGTTGGATAATTATTTAGCCTTACTAACTAATAGAACCAACATGAAAAAGAAACTTACACTCAGCTTGTAGTACATTCTCCGGTATACATACAATACCAACAAAAAATTCGATAGAATTAAAAAACTAGAAAATAACGGAAATAATAAACCGGATGCCACGGATCTACTATATAAAATTAATTATAAAAATTTCGTAACTACCTACAGAAAAGAAATAGAACAAAATATTATTACCTATGTTACGTTAACGAGCGCCAAAAAATAAACAAATAATAAGGATTCTGTAGTCTGTATCCATAAAAATTAATATGATTACGATATTAATTGGAGTGGTTTGAATATTTTAGTCTATATATACAATTCAGTATATATATATATATATATATATATATATATATATATATATATATATATAAGTGAGTACACGCTTCATAAACACTATCTAAACGAACAAAAAACTTGATACCAGACAAGGTTAAATTTATGTAGACAACGAATTCTATCAGTTAAGGGGATGTCGGAGTAAAATCTAAGCGTCATAATGCCTTGTATGACATGTTTTGTCAGCGATTTTTCATAATATAACAATTTCTACATATGAGTGATGAACAATAGTTATTTAGCGAGCTTACTGTCGTAATAAATCATCGTAATTTACCTGAAAGTGGCGGAAATAATTAAAATTACTATTGTAAGTTGCAAAATTCGGATTGAGATGATAAAATTCAAGAAACACATATCGATCACAACATAAAGATGATCAGATCACTATTATTTGGTTTCATTATCTGCCATCATGAAGTTAATTATTAATTAATATTCACACATTGATATTTACAAGTTATGTAATAATATACAAGTATATTAGACAACAATATCCTCTCATTTGAGGTAATTTGATACATTGGTTTCATTGGCATCCTACTAAGTAAAATTGAATTTTGTACATACTTTCCCATTATGCCTTTAAATCATCTGGATTTAAATAAGATCTATATTGGTAATAGCATCTACCTATCGAAGACAACATAGGTTTTCTATATAATTTTTAAATACTCTTTTTTAATTTGGAATTTAAAGGTGGTGTACTCCGTTAAGTATTTATTCAAGGAAACAAAATTATTGAAACTTATTTTATATTATTCTATATTATATATGGCCCTTTCATATCAAAAGAAATCATAAAATCATTAATTTCCTAATATATTTATTATTATAAATAATTATATAATTTAAAGAATATCATTAAAAAACTCCCATAAATAACGCGAACGAGAAGGAAACTGTCTAATTGATTTAAAAACATGGAAATTGTAAGTAATTATTTTGAACGCAATAAAACAATTGTAAGGTCATTCGACTGTGATTTGATCCACAATATTAAAAGTTGGAATCTATGGGTTTCTATACTGAATTTCGACCAGAAAAATATATTCATTCCCCATCATATGAGTACACGTTAAAAAATTGTAACAAAAATTGAATAGATTTATAAATATATTGCACGGATTTCTTTTTGAATGTCAATTATTTAAAGGAGATCCATCCTCTGTTGAATTACATATTTCTTTTATTTAATATATCTTTTATTAGAAAATCTGCCTGGAATCTAAGATAAATCTCAAGCTAAAGTAAATATTTCCATACGGAGTATTTCTGTATACTCTGACCTTACAAATAACGCATCTTTTATAATAATTAATACAGAGTTTTTTTTTTAACAAAGTAGAACTTTTTTGCGTGTTTCAGTTAACTATAGTCTTTCTTAAAAACGATATAAAAAATTCGTTGTTCTTTTTAATATAAAAATTATTCCTCGATGCACTGCAATATATAGAGGAGCGCTTACAGAATATCAAATCAATGGTAAAACTGTGGCTCAGTTAAACTTAATTTAAAAAGACAATAACGAATTATGTATACTTCATGATGCTGAACAAAAAGTAGAGGTCAGAGGAACTCGTTTCAACTCCTATTTTTATAGTTATGTTACGTGTAATACATACATAAGCATAGACGCACGTACACAAGCATTTAAATCTATACGCGTACTCTGTTTGAAATATGATTATATTGAGACAACCAACTGCTGCTTTGCGTTCGCTCTACGACTCCACTTTGCAATTTGCGTTGTTCCTTGTGATGACTATTATTTGCTTTCAAAATTCCCTTGACTAAGCAAAGGTGCACGAGCATCTTTTCTCTGTCTCCCCGTTAATCTTGGCAACTTCCATTTTAAGTCGGATTAACTCGGATAATGGGTCTTCGACTATTAAATTTTCCTCACTTACATTTGAGAATTTGTGTTTTTCTGTAAATCGTAAGAATATCTGGCTTGCGAGCTATAATCACGAGGTGTATTTTTTTTCTCATAAGTTTATTTTCTCAACCTAAAAAAAAATAAAAAATCAGAACGCAAAAATTAACTCCTATATTAAGCTTATATACCCTCAAACAAAATACACTGAAAAAAAACACTCAATTGTAATAAATATTTAGTTATTTTCCTGTTGTTGAAGCGATTCAGTTGACTTAAAAACACTACGTTAATTTAAATATAATAAAGTTAATAAATGATTAGTTCAAATAAATAATATTGTTATTTCAATTGGAACATTTCATTAGCAGGTGGCACATAAACATTTATTTGAGCTTACGAAATTTCATTTAGTATATTATAATAAATATTTCGAAAAAGAAGACGAAATTAAACGTTGTTCACTCGACAGAACAAAGAAGCTGCTTTATATCTAACTTAATAATAATTTTTTCAGTACATTTATAGCTGTAACCGAAGCAAACTGATATTATATTCTGGTACTGCGTAAATTCTGATGGAAACATTTCATTTTTAGAAACATAGTTATCAGTTTGTGGAAAGTAAAATTCAGCAAGTGCAGATTAACATTATGTAATTACAAAAATGTGCTGAAATAACGAATTTCATTTGAATTTTGATATTATTTAAAAATAAAAACATGTTAATACCAACTAATTCACAATTTAGCAAACATAATTTATAGAGTGAAATTGAGTAATTTTTACTTAATAGTATTCTACATTCAAGTAAAACAAGTCATAAACATTCTAATTAAAAATTGTATTTATGTTACCTGTTCTGAATTAAATTAATAAATATTTTTATCGGTCTTACAGTCTTTATAATATAATGTATTAGCTAAAATAATGACAGTCAGACTGTCCTTGTTTATATTGACCCACGAAGAATCTGAAATAGAACTTTTACTCAAAATAAATTATATTAAAAATTAAAAATTAAAAAAAAAATAAATAAAATAAAAATAATACAAACAATATTCCATGTTAGTAAAGGACAATCTGACTGCTTCCGCCACCTTAAATTTAGATTCATCTTTGGTGTCCGACGTTTCAAACCGCTAAATTGAAAAACCCAGCATGCTACTTTATATACTCCATTCCCATTCCAAATTTATTGCTATAACATTTATCGGACCTCCATCGTCTTAACTTAAATGTGAAATACAAATTTTATATTAATAAGGAATGATAAGTGTTGTTCAATTTACTTTACTAATATTTACTTTAAAATAATTTAATTGTACTTCTGTCGACTGCCCATATACAAATTATTTTTTTATTGGTCTTACAGTCCAATCAATTCAATCTAAAAATAAAAAATAAAAATAAAAATAAATAAAAATAAATAAAAATAAAATAAAAATTAAAAATAAAAATTAAATTAAAAATTAAATTAAAATTATAATGACAGTCAGACTGTCTTTGTTTACATTCACCCCCGTAGATTAATCTGAAAATAAAATATTAACTGAAAAAATTCTTTGTTAGTAAAGTGCAGTCTGACTGTCCCCAACATCCTTACCTAATTGAAGACTTGTCCAACGTTTCGAGCTCGCTACGGCTCCTCGTCAGGGACTAAACTAAACCTTATATTCTAATCTATATATACCCATCCCACCACCAAATTTAGTAAATTAAATATAAATTCCCCCTCTACACAAATTGTCCAAAACCAATCAATTTAATAAGGAATGATAAACACTGTCCAATCTACCAGACTTTAACATTAAATTCACATTATTTCGATTCCTGGAAATGTGAATACTTTCAAGACTCTCCCGTTTATACTTATTATTAATACCATATTCCAAAATATCCACATTCACAAAATCAAAAGAATGTAAAAACTTTAAACAATGCTCTTTTAAACCGGAAGTAATATGTGAGCTACGTAAACTATATTTATGTTCATAAATTCTCTTTTTTTAATATCTACCTGTTTGTCCAATATAGTATTAATCTTGTAAACAACTCTTGATTTTAAGCATAAATCATCCCTATCTTTGCAATTATTAAACAATTTACTCAAATTATTGCTCTTTTTAAAGAAAATTTGAATGTTATATTTCAGAAAATTTCTTTTAATTCTTTCAGACAATCCTCTAACATATGGCAAGACAATAATTTTGCCTACGTTAACATCAATTCCTGCACTATGTCTATTTTCGGTATTATAAATGTCAAACAATCTCTCAGCAATTAATTTATTAATAAATCGAATTGGATAACCATTATTAATGAAAGTTTCTCTTACTATCTGTAAATTATTTTGTCTAAAATTTTATTCTATTATTCCAGGAATTGAAATAATATGAATTTAATGTTAGAGTCTGATAGATTGGACAGTGTTTATCATTCCTTATTAAATTGATTGGTTTTGGACAACTTGTGTAGAGGGGGAATTTATATTTAATTTATGAAATTTGGTGATGGGGAGGGTATATATAGATTAGAATATAAGGTTTAGTTTAGTCCCTGATGAGGAGCTGTAGCGAGCTCGAAACATTGGACAAGCCTTCAATTAGGTAAGGATGTTGGGGACAGTCAGACTGCACTTTACTAACAAAGAATTTTTTCAGCTAATATTTTATTTTCAGATTAGTCTACGGGAGTGAATATAAACAAGGACAGTCTGACTGTCATTATAATTTTAATTTAATTTTTAATTTAATTTTAATTTTTAATTTTTATTTTATTCTTATTTATTTTTATTTATTTTTATTTTTATGTTTTTATTTTTAGATTGAATTGATGGGACTGTAAGACCAATAAAAAATATTTATTAATTTAACATTTACTGTACTTAACATTAAATTTACATTATTGGGAATCTTGAAAATATGAATATTTTCAAGAGTTTCTCTTTTATATTTATTTTTAATACTTTGTTCTAAAATATTTACATTTTCAAAATTGAATGTATGTAACAAGTTTGACCGATGTTCTTTAAGCCCGGATGTACCATTCATACTTCGCAAGCTATACTAATGCGCATATATTTTTTGTTTTAGATTTGCCAATTCCCGTTTGTCCAATATAATATTTGTCACAAACTTTACAATTTATTTTGCATACCACTCCTTTTTTCAAACATTTATCATCCTTATCTTTACAATTATTAAATAGTTTCCTTATATTGTTATTGTTTCTAAAGTAACCTTGAATATTATGCTGTTTGAATGCACTTCTAATTCTTTCCGATAAGCCTTTTACATATGGTAAAACCACGATTTTATTATTATTCCCCTTCTTTTCCATATTACGTTCTCTAGTGTTATTATAAATCTGATCCACTATTTCTGCAATAATTTTATCTATAAGGTCTATTGGATAATCATTGTTAATGAATCTCTTTAACTAATTTTAAATTATCTTTTCTAAAATCTTTATGTGATAATTTGATCGCTCTGTCGATGACTCCCCTTACAGTACCTATCTTGTTTCCGAATAGATGGCGTGAGTTAAAATTTAATAACCTACCTGATCATGTACGTTTTCGGCACCAATTTAATTTTACTCTGTTATTACTAACTCTAATAACATTGACATCTAAAAAACTTACTTTATTGTCCAATTCTATTTCTTTTGTATATTTAATTCTATCATGGATGGAATTAAAAACATCCAGCATTTCGAATAGACGAAATGATTATTCCATCCATGATAGAATTAAACATACAAAAGAAATAAAATTAGACAGTAAATTGAGTTTTTTGGACGTCAACGTTATGAGAGTTAGTAATAACAGAGTAAAATTATGAACCATAGCGGTTCGAAACGTCGGATACCAAAGGTGAATCTAAATTTAAGGTGGTGGGAGCAGTCAGATTGGCTGTACTAACATAGAATATTGTTTTTAATATTTTTACTTTATTTATCATTTTATTTTAATTTTATTTTATTATTAATTTTATTTTATTTGCATTTTTAATTGTTAATATAATTTATTGTAGTAATAAGTTCTATTTCAGATTCTTCGGGGGTGAATATAAAAAAGGACAGTCTGACTGTCATTATTTTAGCTAATATATTATATTATAAAGACTGTAAGACCGATAAAAATATTTATTAATTAAATTTCATAAACATTCTTTTTAAACAAATGATAAAAAAAGAAATAAATATTAAAAAATAAAAGCAAAATAACGCAATTCAAATTTTTCGTCATGTCGGGATAACTAGTGTTCAATAACAATTATTAAAGAAAGCTATTTAAGTGTAACGTTACCTGCAATAGTTTGGGAATTTGCTAGTTGCTTAAATATTTATATTGAGGTTAGTGAAGGAGGAAAAAATAAAATAAAGAAAAATTTAAAAGTAAAAATGGCCTATTGCTAAATCTAGTTTTATGTAAAGACCGTTTCAAGTACTTCACTTAATAGTTTATGGCTTTTCGTTGTTAAAAAGGCATTTAGGTCCTATGCTGATCAGTAACTTTGTTCTCTATAATCTAGCACTTTAAATATTATAAAATCAAACGGGGCCTATAAAATACCTTTTTCAGATACCTAATACTTCCCTGCAGATGATAATAAAAAATTAATAATAGATATAGAATAGGAGAAATTGAAGTGGTCGTGACTTAAATTTCATTTATTTATTATTCAAAATTTCAAAACTCTTGCTGGACTAATTCGAAGATTGTAGAGAGGTAGAGAAAAAGAGAGAGAGAGAGAGAGAGAGAGAGAGAGAGAGAGAGAGAGAGAGAGAGAGAGAGAGAGAGAGACAGCAACGTTGCTTGATTTAGAATCTGGCCACACTCCTAATTTTTTTTTTAATGAATGATTCTTGCGTTGTAGTCTGAGCAAGGATAGGCTATAGTATATATTTTTTTTAAATGCATTTTTTTGTCTACAAGCAGTTATCCGAGATAAATAAAATATGTACGTATAAAGAATTTCTGATTTTTAACAATGCGACTACACATCATCAGTGCTTCAAAGGATCTTAAGACGGAAATATTGAATTGTTCTTCAAAAATATCGTTTACATAGGTTAAAGTTTTTGAGAACACAAAAGATTGTTTGAAATTGAAAAATATATATATATATATATATATATATATATATATATATATATATATTAAATTGATTTGAGCAAGTATTCTGTTGAACTTTGTTGAAGTTTGGAAAGATTTCTTGAATTCGACCAGCGATTTACTAACATATTTCGATAAAGATGATCGAATTCGATTTGGATGGGTCTGATATTCTGGCAACTAAAATATAATTAGGAATTAGGACATACTCTTTTTTTAGTAAAAAATTTGATCTTAAATATTATTTACCGATATAAAATAGTGCTATGTTTTACCGTTTTATATTTTTTATACTCGTTCGTTAATTTTTTAACTTTTTAGTTTAATTGTTACTTCCATAGATTCATTAAACTAACTCAATATATGTAGATGTACTATTTATCTTAACCTTTGTCAGAATGCGCACGCGTATATATGTGCATTTCTTGAATGATTATGAAAAGTATGAATTAAATTTTTATGATTTCAAATTTAAATCTAATGGTATCCCTCCTTCTAATTTTCGACTCCGTATTCTCGATCTGGATAGTAAAATCCCAATGTTATAATAGAATATTCATTGTCGTCTGAGATGAGCATCTGTGCCCATTTTCAGCCCTTTTGAATATGTGTTTGTATACAGTAGCGAATTAAAGAAAGGCATTTAAAATATTTTTATATATTCCCTAAATATTCAAGTATCTTTTTATCTATAATCAATAATAATTTATATGAGCTATGTATTATTGCCTTTTATACAAACGTAAAAAAATTTTCTATGTAATACTTAAAGATATAACGAATACATAACGATAATGAATTGGGTTCAATAATGAAATAGGAAAATAGTATTGAAGTATTTATAAAGGTAATTATAACACAAATTTTTGCGTAACAGAATATTTTATTTTTATCTACGTACTCTGAGTTATACAAAAATAGTAGGTTTAAATACTAATATGTACAATAATATAAAATTAAAATTTTATTATAAAATCGACTATAAAATGAACGAAATAGCTATCTGACCCTAGCAGAATTCGTTCAGTCCGATTAGAAGTTTTAGCTTTTATTCAAGGAGCTACAGAGGCCAAAGTCTATATGCAGTCAAAAATTTCTATAAGATAGGATATAAGATTAAATATAAATTGATCTTATCGATTATTGAATATTTTTGACAAATTTGTTTTTTCTCCACTAAACCATTAGTCGTATGCGACTGTATTGTAATAGTCAGAGGACGTATTTTTTATACCGTATGTTAACCCCACTGCCTATAAAATAAGATATGCATTAGGATATCGTTTTAGTACTCCAACGAAAATTTTAATCGCGAAATCCAAATTAATGCTTGTAAAAGATATTTATGCTTAAGTTACTTATTTGAAACCTTATCGAATTCAAACTTTATAATAACAACAAAATCTACGTAGAATTTATAACAGAGAGGTGAAAACTGTAAATGAGAAAAGGAGCATTATCTTCAGTTCTATAGATGAAATTTTTCACCATGTCCAGTTTTTGGTTTTTCATGGGAAATTTGGTATATACTAAATAGATTATAAAATACCTACAACACTAATTCATTGTGAAACAGAACTAGAAATTCGAGTTTAAAACCATACAGATCCAAACTCTGAAGCGCAGAGGTTTATGTGGAATGAAAACGGTGAAGCGATTTTTATTGGTGGAAGTAAAAGTCCAAGGGCATCTTTATTTGGCACAGCATATCCGGACGAAAATCTAAACAAGTACATTAAACGGAATTCAGTTTAGAAAGAAATAAATAATTTCACTGCAGAAAGAATTGTTCTAAATGATGCAGTAAACATAGCATTAGAGAATACAAAACAAAATAGTCTCATTTTCATTGACTCTCTTAGCCAATAATAAATTTTTTATTGACTCTCTTAGCCAATAATGAAACTCAAATAAAATTAATATCAAACCAATCAAGATAATATATAAAATAATGCATCAAATACCTTTTTTCCAAATTCCAAGAAGGAGCAAAAGTAATAACCATTTAATTATAATATAGACTCTGGCGCAGAAAGAGATTCAGGAGAATAAGAAGTTGGGTGTGTTAGAAAAATCAGCTACTTGCGAGGAGTCTGGATATATATTTCAAATACCGTTTCTCAATTTTCGATATAACTTTACACAGTAGGCAAAATAAAATATAGATTGTACTCTAGCAGAAGAAGGACAAGAAGAATGCAAAGAATTTTTTCAATATTTTTAAGATAAAAGCAGCATCCATATACCAGCTCCATGGTATATAAATAGTCAACGCAGCCGTAAATCCATAATCTTGATAAATCGATGCATATCGTATCACTATAATGCAGCTGTGTCTCTTATACGCATAAAAGTGGTAAATGATTCTCAGTGCTCGTATGGAGATCAAAATGAAGATCTTGGTCATATATAAAAGTATTACGTATGATAAATAATGAGAAATTGCATCTTCGCTTTTCAGCAGGCGTTGATTACCGTCATCGTCGAGCTCGATCAAAATACTATGTAAATTTTTTAAAGGAATGTATAAAAGAAAAATGTATGCATCGCACGAGTATTTTTATATTATCTTCACTTTGTTTCTATCGCATCAATTATTTGTAGCTGAATAATCCTTAATAAGGTTAATAAATTTTAAATAACAAAAAAACCCTTGCGATAGTAATCGAATCTGAGACATTCTCTACCTTTGTGAAATATACAAAATGAAATGGTGTAATTTATATAATTTACATATACTGTATACATTTTAATATAGCACGTGTGCCGATATTTATAATCTATGAATAGATAATTTAGTAATAAGATTATTATGGATCATTACGAAAACATTTTCTACAGTTACTTTTTATTACTATGACGTTATGATGAGAGAAAATTGAATTTTCTTGCTATTCAGAAACAAACAAGTACATCTTTTAATACTTGAAGAACTTCTTGAATCATATTTTTACAGCAAAACATATAAGTCACACTTTCAAATGTGTTTTGTTCTTTATTATTATTGAATTATTATAAAACAAGAAGGTACACATTTTTAATAATTTAATTTTATCTATGAGAATTAGATTCATTATTCGCAATGAAATTATATAATTTTCATTGTTTGATTTTCTATTATAATCTTTATTTAAAAAGTTTAGTTTTAATAAAATTTCAATTTTTTAAGTTTTATACGGTCAGTTACACTTGAGTACGTGCCTTTTACTGAAGTTTTTTTTTTATTATATGCTTGCCTCCAAAATTGTCACAAAAAGGTTTATTTTGAAGTCGTTTCTGTTTAATAGGTTATTCCTCATTCGTCGTTTAAGAAAAATATAAACGAGGAATTCGAAGCTTCAGCTATTGACAGCGCCAACAGAACACATTGTCGTCGCCCCAACGTAAACTAGTACATTTCATATTTTAGTGCAGAAAATTGAGACATTGAAAAAGTTTTCATAGAAAACTAACAAATATGTAAACCTGAAACGTACATTCATTTGTAAAATATTGAATGTTTATTTCAAAGCATCAAAACATATAGATATAAGAATATGATAAGTCGCACAGGATTCTTATTTAGATTGATTAAAATATTTTAAAATTCGAGACGGGACCTAGAAATTAATGGAAGCGCAAGAGGAAAAGCGCTAGTTTTCGTCATACGAATTAAACGTCGCTACTTTTCGCCGAAATGATGTCTGTTGCCATTAAAATAGAATTATTTTTTATCACTTTGCCTTCTTTCTTTCTTATCCACTCTTTTTTTGAATAATACCCAATCGGTAGAATGGCTTTAGAGAGAAGTATCTATCTATTAGGGCAAAGCGATTTGGAAAAGTGTTCCCCCACCCAGTCTCGTCTTCACCTCGCTAGACCTCGCTTCATAGACATTCTGTGCAGGACACAAAGCTAAGGCCCGCCGTTCTCTTTTTTACTATTCCCTCGCGAACCATCAGGCTGAACCGCTCCAGGCCCGCTCTGCTCCAGCCAGTCCCAGCCCCTTCCCGTCGCTGGCGCTCTGGGCCGAGGCGCGCGCGCTCACTTCGAAAAAAGCCGCGAGTCTTTCGTACGGAGCCGCGTCGAGCAGGCCTTAGTTCCGTTTTGGCGCTGTTGCCTGTAAGCACTCGGGACCTATCTGCCTGGATCCACTCCCAGTTCAAGTGCTTGGCGGCCCGGTCAAATCGGATCAGCTTGCTCACGGAAAATCGTTTGCAGACCTTAACAGTAGAAGGAAAATTTTTAAAATGCTCGGAGTGCAGTGCATTGGTTGTTCCGTGTTGTTTATCGCTTCCTTTGGCTGCTTAATAAGTGCGCAGGTCATTATTACAGCCAATGACAATCCAGTGATTCAAGATAACTCTGGGAATAGCGAACCAGATTTCGATACGCGTAAGCGTCATTCTCTCCTTATCTATTTATTGGGGTTTCCTTTTCACAAGTGGTCACGCATACTGCTGCTAATTTAGCCGAGAGAACAAAATTATTTTAATAGTTTCGTAATTGTAATTGCACATTTTTGTTTGTTAAATTACGTTTCACCGAAGATATGACGTATCTTGATCAATTATATATAGCCTCACGCTTTTTCCATTTATTTAATCTCGAGGATCCTTATTTTTATTCACGTTCTGGAACGCTTTAATTATATTCAAACTAGTGTATTTGCATCTACATCGAAAATGAATGTAATTACTCCGATTATTGCTATTGCCGACATAACACTCGCAACTGTTATTTTTATTTGTTTATCGAAATAAAAAAACTATAGATTCGCAGAAGCTTTGAGCATATTCCTGTCACGAGTAAGAAATAAATAATTGTTTTTGATACACTCCATGGATTATTTTAAATTTTATTCATCGAAGTTGCAGAGCTTTGTCTTCAAACGGACTTTTGTCTCCTGGGCATTAAAAAATCTTTTTAAACAGTAGGTCGACAATTTGGACTCACGAAATATTCGCCAGGCGAGTTGGTAGGAATTATACTTTATAAGCATTAAATTTTATATCTCATCAAATAGCAAATGCCGATTGAGGTCGTGTCAAAATTTTTATAGCTTGCTCAACGGAGAACGGAGCCCCGGGCGTCGGCTGCATCTCTCCTATGTGCTCGCGTAATCTGTTGCGTGGAAGTTTATTAGAATCACAAAAGTCTGCTAGAGATAGAGAGAGAGAGAGAGAGAGAGAGAGAGAGAGAGAGAGAGAGAGAGAGAGAGAAAAGTTACGGAATAACGCTGCATAACCGGCGTACTTTAAGATTTACCGTATAGCTGTAGGCACGGTTCTCAAAGACTTTCTCTCTTTCCACAACGCGCAAATATGTAGGCTTCGTTTTATTCGTTCTCAAGGACACGTACTCGCTCTTTCCCTTTCTTCTTTATACTCCTTTGTCATCTGCAGTGGATTTCACCCAATTTGTCCGATAGGAATTTCAATTTATAGGCTATGAAATTTTTTTTCACTATGCCCTGATTCGAAATATAAAAAGGCATTATTATAAATTTTCATAATTTGCGCTTCAATGATCAATTTTACTAACTTCTAAAATTAACTTTAATCCTGCTTCATCTATTTTTTAGTAAAGGAACTATTTTGAATCTATCTGTAGCTTCAAAAATGAAAATTTTTTTTTAATTAAGATAGGATATTAGACATAAATTGAAGATTTTTATTTAAAAAATATCCTCTTTAATTCCCCGCAATTGAGAATATTATATGATATTTTTTTTTGAATTTCCAAATTATAACTTTTTTGAAAAATGAAATTGCTTCCAGTTAAATTAAATTCCATATATAATTATATATAAATTAAACGACACACAGACACATAGTGCCATCATAAACGAGAATATCTTTAGTAACTATTTTCATAATAATATTTAAATTATTAATCTTTGAATAACGTAGAGAAGAGAGTATACAATATAGAAATAGGTTTTTTAGTCGCAGAGACTAATTTGTATCTGATATTTATAATTTACATGTAATTTTGAAACGACGAATGTAAGCCTAATATATAGAGTTCAAATGAAAACAATACTATTGATATATATTAATTAATTCAAGAAAAATTGAATAATTAAGAACAGGTTCTCGGACATTTGATCGGATTTAAATTAAGCCTGCAATCATCGGGAGGAGAGGGGTAGCATATATTTATGTCGAAAGAAAACTACAAACAAAACATGACGATCGGGAAATCTTGCTGATGTCGCGAACGCTAATAAAACGTCCGACGTGTCGGAACCGAGGTCAGAATTTTTTCGGTTAAAATTTTCGGATATCGAGACACATCAGACAGAGGTAAAACTTTAAAAGTTCGGCTCCGAGCAGATCGGGATGAGCCGCTAAGGCAGTACTGGGGCTATATAGCCTGTAGCCGCCTGGCAGATATATAAGCTAATAGCACCGGGTAATATGGGTAATAGTAAGGCGGGCATGGCGTAATGCGTAATGCGAATGTAAGCGTGCCAAGCCCCGGCCGCCCAAGCGTATAGAGTAGGTTATGTCAGAAACATTGCATAAGTCGTTCGAGCCGAAACGATGGACTATAAGTATATACACCGAACACCGGAGAAAGTCTCGAGGTAAATGCGACTCTAACCGACTCAAACTACTGCGTAGCCTCGCGCACCGTACGAAATTCTGAGTGCTTATTGTGGCTTCGATGAGTCCGCGGTGAAAGTGTTTCGTCCGAAACTCCGGAGTCGCGAGCAGCTCGAGCTGACGGGCATCGCGGCGAGCTCGACTCAGACGAGCTCGACTCAGACGAGCTCAGAGGAGATCGGGATGAAGAATAAACAAAATCCTGAGCCATAGAGATTTTTCTCGTCTTTACCAATACACTGTTGTTTTTTATATATCAAGGAAAGCAAGTTCACACTAGCTTGAGCGTTCCTTATACATAAGGCATTTCCTCTTTTGCATGAAACATGATTTTGTTTTTTACTTTTTTTACAGTGTTTCAGTGTATCGTCTGAAATAAATCAACTTGGTATTTAATAAAAATTACGATATCCAAATTAAACATTTGTAAAATATTCAAATCAGATATTTTTAACTCTTTTTAAATATATACTTTTTGGTAAGAGACATTATCTGTATTTCTGAAATCTTATCACAGCCATATAATATGAAGGTGGCGTCAAAACTCTGCAACTAGAGATATTGAACAACTATTCATTTCTATCGATTAATTCAGATTTTTTGAGAATTTTGTACTTTATTTGTCATGTATTATTAGATTTTTGAAATTGCATCATACAATATGGCATGTTAGTTATTGTGTTATAAAAATTATTATCCTGATGTTGAATATTGTTGAGTTTTGAAAATTTATGTTAAAATTGAATTTACTTGAAAAGAATTGCACATTAAATATTGAAGCATTTATACACACGTAATGAATTATTAATATATAATTTACGAAGATACATTATTAAAGAAGCAATTAAAAGCCAAAAAATATTATTAAATTTAACAAAATTCTGCATTTTGAGAAACTGCATAGTATATAATTTAATTATTCAAATAATTCTTGATTGATAATTTCTCTTCGCATACCAGATGAGCTAATAATAAGGCAGGTTTAATAGATACGAAATAAATATAATTAATGCATTCAAATTAAATTCAATTGAGGGATAAAAATTTTATATGACATCCAATTGTAAAATTTGTTTTTCCAATTAGAAATAAAAGTTCAAAAATTATCTATATGACGAGGTTTTAAGGAAAGATGTCTCTTGTTTCCAACTGACGAGTGCTCGCGATAGTCGGATACCTTAATCCACATAAAGATGAAACATGCAGACCGCCGAGTATATAGTGGCGACAAAGAGTTTTTATATCGATGAAAAAAGCTTATTTGTTGATAAATTGTTCAAGTACTGTTACAGTTACTGGCTAAATAAAATATTTTTATTTTTATTTATTCATATAAATTATAACCGAACAAAAAAGGAGATTAACTACATATTCTAAAATTATTATTATTTAATTCAAATAATTGATTTTCAATGTCTTTTATTAAATCAAATGAATTTCAAATAAGCGAAACTCCTAAAATTAAAAAGTAAATGTAGATATACGCGAAATAAATGCAGATTTATTTAGTATAGTTGAAACCATTAAAATCCATAAAAATCATGGCTCGGTCAATTATATTTGAACATATAAAAAATTAACCAGCTAAATCCGATTATCTAAAAGAAATTCTTTCAACTTTTAAAAACTATTGTTATCTCATTTCGAGCGTATTTTTTATATATAATTCATAATCAAAAGCTAATAACGGTTATTTTATACTTTTGCAAATTTTTGAATATTATTCATTCAAACAATATATAGATATTCTTTGCCTAAAATGATGGAGATATCGTGATCTCGAGAAATTCTATTATGAGTTGGTGATATTTGGTGGCTTTGCGACCGAGTTCTATCACCCATTTTTTTAGTGTACATTAATTTTAGTACTTGCGAGCTATCACACTCTGACGAATGGTTTTTCAATTTCTTTATCAGAAACTTATATTTTACTGTCTTCAGCGGCGATAGCAAAACAGCTTCGCTTCGGAAGTTAACTTCATTGTTGGTCGTGTTGGCGGATGTGGAATCTGCTTCTACGCAAGTGGACCAGACACTCATTCTGTATAATCAGAACGGTGGCATTTTTTAATGTGATAGTCTAATAACATTTACTGTTTTTTATTTCGGAGCAGCATTGTCCACTCCTACGTTTTCGGGCATTTTTTTATTGTATTTGCATTTACACAAATTATTCATGCTTAAAAGAAATCAGCAAAATCAAAGCTATTAAAAAATTACTATGAATAATGAAACAAGCTCAACTAAGGCTTCGTTAGATGAAAAATACAATGACTTATGTATTGCCTATTTAATTTTTGATCGACGAGAAGAGTATCATAAAAAGGTCAGGTATTAAAGGTTACGATGATAGCAGATCACACAATTTTGAACAAATAAGATAAAATATCCATAAATCGATAAAGACGGCTTTTAAAAACTGATAGACATCACTACGCACATTTGTGGACATGTTCATCTGAATTTCTTATAATTTGAGCCTTTGAATATGATCACATGGCTTGTATATGTATATTTAATAAAAGTTTTTTCTTGGATTTTTTCTTCGGTCTAAAGTGTTTAGAATTAAAATTTTGGGCAAATACGTACAATAAGTAACTTAAATTGTCTCAAAAATATCATTCACATCACAGGATTGTGACACGCTAAAACAATTATATATATATATATATATATATTTTTTTTTTAATTTAGTTTAATACTTTGCGAATGAGCACATATTCTGAACACGATTGATATATAAAAATAAAACAATGGGGAACTGAACTATTTGCTAATTATGTTTTGAAAGGATACTTACTTTATAATAAAAAAGAAAATTTACTTGTTAGTTTTTTTATTATAATACTTTTGTAAAGTGTAGAATGAAATCTCACATTTTAATCTTTGCTTTGCACCGCTTGATGACATTAGGGCACACAAGAAGATGATCTAGATCGATTATATGTCGAGCACTAAACTGGAAACACGCATACCTATATATAGATACAGTGTATATCTCCGATTCATATTTGTTAGTATCGATCATTTTCTTTTTCTTTAAATAAACTCTCATAATATAGTATAGCAGTTGAGATTGTAATTGTTGCTATTGTAAATATAATAGTATATTTTATATTAAATTTAAGAACAAAGTTAACTAATAAAAATACAGTCTCCGTACTCTACTCTGTTAAACTCAATATACCGAGCGATCGTGATATCTATACTGATTCGAAGTGTATTTAATAGTTTAATTTCTCGGTGATATACTGACATCATCATAAAGCAAAATAGAGATTCAAATTTAGCGTTAGATTTTGTATCAACTGCAATATTTAACAATTACTTCACCAATTAATAACAAATTTTTTTTCATTTCACTTGATAAGATTTTCATTTAAATGATTTAAAAATAATATTAAATAATATTTCCTGGACTAAATTTAACAGTAACATTTTAATTATTCAACTTACCTTAACGCAAAATCTAAGGAAAACCGAAGAAGTATTTTTATCCATTAATTTCTTATTATATCGTAAAGATTTATTTTAAAACCATAGAACAAACTTTCCAGACTGTATGTTAATAAGCATGTTTATTACTTCATAATATTATATCTTTTCTTTTGATGTTTATCGAGAAAACTATGGAATTTTTTGCGCTCGGAAAACATATAGTCTGCCGTCCTTGATTACACCATTACACGAGCGAAAGTTGAAATATTTTATACATTTTAGAGAGGGTATGAAGGTGGTCTGCAGGCTCGTTTCTTTAAAAACCTTTATGAGTTGTAGTTGCTTAACAGAGGAATAAATTCCACCTAAACCAGGCCTAAAATAGTTTCCGCAGTATACGCAAAATAACGGTTAGCATACATTCTTCCTAAACGTTCAAAAGTACCAGTTTCTATGACTTTTTTCAGTCGAATTCTTGTTAAATTGTGATTATGCAATTAACTACATTATTCGCTATAATGTTGAAGAATTGTGTATATTTTTTATTTTTCATAAGTTGAACACTTATATATTATGCATTTTGAAAATTTTCATCTAGTTTATTGTAGTTTAATAAAATCTCTTAAAATAAAAATTAGGCTAAAAACTCAATATTTAATGTGTAAATTTTAAATCTCTCTCTCTCTCTCTCTCTCTCTCTCTCTCTCTTTCTATCACCAAATTTCATGACGTAATCTATATTATGGTCTATAAAATTATTTTTAAAATTATGCTCACATATAAAATATACAAAAATAATTTGATGCTTAATTTTAGCAAAAATAAAAACTACTTTCAATAATAATCGTGCTTAATATAATCCACAGTATCTTTTATTCGTTTTATCAGACATTGAACTTGCTTTAAGTATTTATTCGTTATAATAACTATAGCATCATTAAATAATAACGTTGATAATATATCCTCAATGGATTATTAATCATACATATATTTTTATTGCACTGAATATAAAAATTTTATGTTACAGCGGAATATATTTTACCATGCAGCCGGACAAATACAGCAATAGATTCATGCATACAAAAAGCCTTCAATCATTTGAAACCATATCTTATAAAAGGTGAGCATAAAACTTTTATATAGAAAATGACAAAAAAAAATTCCAATTCAAATAAATACGTTTCTCAAAAGTTGAATCATATTTCCATTAACTTATTTAGATATAGTATCTAACAATAAGGGATAAAAATGCAGTTCTATATAAGTTTTCATTAAATTAATATATATTAAGAAGAGATTTCTTATCAGCTGTTTTAAATGAATTATATTAAGATTTTATTCGATATTATGTTCATATTGGCTCAAAAGCATTAATTCGTTTTTCTAAATGTTAAAAGTATATCAACTAATGAAAATATACTATTTATAAACAAAACAGATTGCTATATATTATAAAATGCATTTTTTTAGTTACATCAGTTACTTTACAAGCACATAATGCATACTGGAAAAAAACTTATCCAATTCAATGTTCATTGAATAACTATATTAATTATCTCTTAATGCAACTAAAGTTTATTTCATTCGACTAAATATTATTAGTATTGTTTATTATTTTATTTATTAAAATCAAACAAAAAATTACGTTGATGCAAAACTTATTATACTTTGGGGTGGAATTTCAATATAGATAAGCAATTATCTGTACCGTGGTCTGGAATAAAAATATTATAGTTTTGTGCAAAAAATTAACTAAAACTAACAAAAACATTTAATTCAACATTACTTTTTTCATTTGACAACATATAACCAATATGGATGTTACAGATGCAAAGTTACTGATAATAAACTTCTATTTTTTGTAAAAATAATTTTTTTCATTTCATCATTTCTAACAAGAACTTCAAGTACGACTACATATGTAGAACTCTTCAACGAGGTAACATTTTTTTTATATATGATATACAAATCACATTTACAGGATAACGTAAGGATAATCTGATCGTTCTCATTTCTAACCACATGGTCTTTATCTGGATTACATAGTTTTTTTTAACGGATATATTAAGATAGTAAAACTCTGCTTCATTAAATTCCTCTGTCAAAATAAGAAATAGTATACGCCTCAATATAAGTCATTGAGCTCAATACACGACATTCACTAATTATTTTGTTCTATCTTCTGCTGTTACTAAATACTACTGCATACAAATATGAGTAAGAATTTATTTATCACTTTTGAAATCTTTATTTATTCTTCTAAATTTAATTCATCCCGCTCAAAATAATCCCCCTACCGGATGCAATGCAACTGTGCCAACATTTTTTCCAATTTTCAATAGTACATTTCTTACCGAGTATGGAAAGGCTTTATTTACGAAACGAGAGGTTTGCGGCCCGAGCCGAAGCCGAGGGTTGTAACGAGGTTCGTAAAAAAGTCTTTTCGTACTAGGTAAGCACTATATTTTTCCTCATGAGAACCGGAATCAAGCGGTGAAGGTGCGATTTGTAGGTTAGAATGAGGAAAAATATTTTTTATACTTGTATTTCGGAATGGCCATCAATTACTTCTTCGATTCTATTTCTTCAATCGAACCAAAACCGTGTCCCCGAAGTGGTCTTTTGAGTTTGCTGAACAGCCAGAAGTCACGCTGTGCTAAATCAGGCGAGTACGATGGTTGCGGAACGATATTGGTTGAATTTTTGGCGAAATGTTCACGTAAAATCAATGCAGTGTGAGCTAGTGCATTATCATGCTGCAAAAATCAAGAGTTCTCTTTCCATAAATCTGGCCTTTTGAAACGAATAGCTTCATGTAAACGACGCATAATACTCAAATAATATTCTCTGTTAACCGTTTGGCCGGTTGGAAGGAATTCATAATGCACCACATCACGATAGTCGAAGAAAATAGTGAGCATAACCTTAATTTTTGAGCGACTTTAGCATGATTTTTTCGGACTCCGCTCTCCTTTAGCATGGCTCCTCCCCTCTCCAGTTATGCTGCGTTCCATCTTGTCCTGATAGTCCGAAAGCATCGTTTCACAGATCTCCATGCGACACTGGTTTTCCAAAAAATTGATTTCACTCTTTTCAGGCACACAATATCTTTCAAAATGGTGTTGACTGACCCATTTGAAATTCCAATAATATCAGAGAGCGCTCTAGTTGTCAATCGACGATGTTGCAGAACGAATTCTTTGGTTTTGTCGACGTGTAGTCCATCATTAGATGTTCTTGGTTGTCTTTGATGTGGTTCGTCTTCAACGTCTCCTCGACTTTCTTTGAACAATTTGTGCCAATAAAAAATACTTGCTCTTGACATCGACCTCTCACCAATGGCCTTCTGTAACATTTTGAACGTTTCGGCCGCCGATATTTTATGTCGCGCATAAAATATAATGCTACTTCTTTGTTGAATAATTTCAGATATTGTAAAAACCGAAGAGACAACTATATAAAAAAATGTATATGTTATTTTATATTAAATTAAGACATATTTGTATTTAATTTGACATAAAACTGCTAATGTACTCAAATATTAAAATATCTATCACTTTAAATTAATGAAAATATTCTTCAATTGCGTATATAATATATATTTTTATATTAACTTTTAAATTTTAACTAAATATCATAAACAGTTTTATTACTATATGAAATTTTATGCATACTTCGATTTCAGGAATTCAAGAATTAGAGCTACCACCAATCGATCCGTTAACAATTCCCGAGCTGAGAATAGAAAATGGTCAAGGCGCAGTTAGAGTGCGTGCTCTCTTCTCTAACATTACGGCTTTCGGTTCTGGAAATTACTCGATTAATAAAGTGCGAGTGGACCTGAAGACTTTACGTTTAGATTTGTACATGACTATTCCTAAGATCGAGCTACAAGGCCACTACGAAGTAGCTGGAAATGTTCTTTTATTTCCTATTCAAAGCCAGGGAGATTTTTGGGCATTCTTCGGTAAGTCGTTTAGAGAACAGTAATATTTGTTAACTAATGCTTTAAAATATAATGTTTTCGTACTTATCTTCTAAGACTTCAATTCTTAATTTGTCATGGATACAGGATCCTCCTATTGCTATAATATAATGCATATAGATATCTCATATCTATATACATATCTCCTTTATTTTTACTCAAACAACAAGCTACCACTTGTACAGGAATAATTTTTATCTTTAATATTTTAAACTATTTTGAACTCTGTAAAATTCAAAATTAGATTCCATGAATAAAATTTATCTTGAAAAGAATTTAATTTATCATCTACGGTGCTCTCTTTTTCTATAAAATGTTTTTTCGCCAAAACCCTTAATGCGATTTAAAGACAGTTTTTTTAAATTTACCATTTCTATCAATAAAAAGATTTTCTTAAATTGGTAGTAACATTTTTTAGTCTATTATTTCAGGTTGCTATACTAACAGTAAATCAAGTCATATCCAAACTATGAAAACTACACATTATACTGTGATTCAAACCTATTTATAAATATTTTTGTTACTTTTAAAAAGCTATTTATTTTACATAAATTATAATATTTATTATCTTTCTAATAAAAACAATAGTGGCAAATATTGATGTATTATTATATCAAATTTTTTAAAGTTATACGGCTGCAGTAGACGAAACAATTTAGATCGAAATTTTTTTTCTGCGAAAGACTAATATACAAGTCGCAGAAATTGGTAAATTATTAATCTATATAAAAATTTTAAATTAATAAATTAAAATCTTATAAAAATATATTGTTCTTATAATCATATAATATTATAATACATATAAAAAATAATTTATCCAAAATATTTATTAACTTTCTATATATATATATATATATATATATATATATATATATATATATATATATGCGCATTTCTACAAAGTTTTTAATAAATTTTCAAGTTTAGTAGTCATTATAAAAAATACTTTAATTATAAAATGTTAAAAACCATAATATTAAACGTAAGTTCTTTTACATAAGTTTTGGTTCGATTTTCATACACATTATAATAACTTGCGTAAAAACTTACGTAAGAAGTTACTTATTATTTTTATTAGGGCCCCTCTTCTTGCTAACAAGCACGTCTATTTTCAACATTCCGCACATGTGCAAGTGCGTCACGCATATTCTTGATATTAAGGTGACTCCATAGTGTGTGACGGTATCAAATAGGAGGTCCTGGCCAAATCAAGCAGTAGAGGACTGGGCCAGATTCATTTTATAAAAATATTACTTATGTTAAAATTTATTAACAAACGTGTTTCGTGCATATTTCTTAATATTGCTTCATGTATTAATTATATTATACATTACAAGTACTAGACTAATTTAAATCGTATATAAGAATAAGAATCGAAAAAGAGCTATTCTTTTGAAATCGAATAAAAAGTTTTTGGTTTCTCCTGGCCACTGCTGTGAACTATTGGTTTTTGATTAAATGAAAGAAATTTCTTGATTTTTTTACCAACTCTTTAGATCACTATTAATTTGGACCCTTCTCAAGGCAGGATTGGAAAAAAACTTACTCTAAATTTTTACTAAAAATTAATAAAAACAATTTTAAAATCAACAGATAAATTGTAATAAAGGTCCTACGATGGCTCGATCGGCAGAGCGAAGGACTAATAACTTGGTGATCCGAGTTCAAATCCCGGTCTCGGCCGATTGACACAACAACAGCTGTAATAATTTACATGTGCTTTGTTTAAAACACATTGTAGTCCTCCGTCGCTGAGTAGCACTACTATTTGGGAGAGGGGGACGTTAAGTAACAGAAAAATTTTAATAAAACATTTATAAGGCAATACACATTTATATTTTAAATAGTTGACACAACAAATAATTAGTCTATTCTGAAGGGTTAACGAGAAATTTCGGCATTATATACAATTGGTTGCAGAACTTGTGGTACTTTTGAACAGATCGAAGAAAAACAATTATTTTTAAAAATGATTCACTTATACATAACCAAAGTATTAGTTTAAATAGACAGTATGATACAAATCATTAAAAAGTAGAGTATAAAAAGCTTATATCATATACAATTTAATATGATATAATATGTGTTCCACACTACTTATAATTTTCTATTAATAGATAAAATTTCAATAATAATTGATATTTTATTTTGAATCTGTTACTACATACATATATACGTTAACTTATACTATTATATTTATTCATATAATATTAACGAAAGACATAGTCTCTCCAGTCTTCCATATCTATTATTAATTATAAACAAAGACCCCCTTGGTTATCAGAATTAAATAATATTTTTTATTAAAAAAAAAAAACAATTTTAATGGCCAACAACATTTAAACTATTTATTAATTTCCAATAATCCCTGCTAAATATTTTAAAGGTTTTCAATTCATTTCATAATAATTCCTTCGTAAGAGTTTGAATGATTTGACTGTCAATCAGAGTAACTATTTCAAGATAAAAATCTACGAAAGTTCAATAATGAAAGTAAGAATATTATAATAATACATAATTTTAATACTATTGACAAATTATAATGATACATTATCACAAATATTTTATTTTAATTAAATTGAATTTATTATTGACTCTTTGAACCTCTGTTAGGATCATTCATACTTCTCATAGGACTTTCTATATAATACAGATGTACAAAAAATGTATAGAGATGTTTAAAAATATAAAAAATATTTATGTAAATTATGATATAAAAATTCATTGCATATATAATTAATCATTCTTGAAATTCAATAAATTGTTATTTAACAAATTAAGTTCAATTACGATAAAAAATTTATGTAAATACAGAAATGATATATAAATTTAAAATTGTATTTTAATTAGGTGAAATTCTAATATATTTTAATTTTGTATATTTGTGTCTGATACTTTGAAAAGGATTATTCCAGACAATGTTCGCGTACTACATCAACGTGGAATTTTTCTAACAAAAATTTGTACTTTTATGCGAAGGCCATAATGTAGAACATTACGCAGGAGGTGAAAAAGTATACATATTATTAATTATAATACTTTATTTATTATTTATTAATTATTATATTTATTAATTACAAACTATTTTAAGCCGTAAAAGTATAAAATTATGATTAGACAGACATTTTTAATTAAAAAATTGATAGTAATTGGATAAAATTGTTGTTTCCGGATATTATTATCGAAAATGTTCTTCGCATCGCTACCTTAAAACTTTATGACTAGGGCTACATCAATACCCAAGACTAATTTTGGTTTTGTCCAATCTTTGATTTTCATTTAGATAAATATTTATTTATTTGAAGATCACGATAATCGAATGCAGAAGTCTAAGCCATTACTTTGATAAAGATTGTCTACTACGTCTTGATTTTTAATTGGCTTCTTGCTCACAATTAAAATGCATGGGATTATGTTACGAGCAAAACATTGCTACTGTATTATCCGAGGTTTTATCATACATTATGTATAACTTTAAAAAACTTCTTATCTGATCAGAGCAGCAGTAGGTGGCTTCAGGTGAAGTGTATAATGTAATAGCCCTTTCAATTTCAGTTTTGCATTTAACACCATTTTCTTTAGACAATAAACCCATTTATATAATTTCTTATATAACTTCTTAAAAGATATATTATTTATTTGACATTTTATATATCATATACTTTGAATTTACAACTTTGTAATTCTCTAATACTTTACTGCTTTTGTATTATTTAGAAGTATATCTGATTCTGATTAATTAAAGAAACCTTAGTAAAAAAAATACTTAATATAAGTAATAAAATAAAGAGTCTAATACTTTGTTTCTTTTCCGTTTTGCAGGAGATGTATCAGCTGTCGCGCGAGTCCAAGGCATAGAAGAAAAACGTAATGGCGTGCGTTACATGAAAATTGCTCGACTTATCATCGACTTTACTCTTGGACGCGCTAGATTCCGTATCATTGATCAATTAAATGGCAACAACGTCATCGGCCAAGCCATGAATCAATTTCTTAACCAGAACGCTAAAGAAATCATAGAAGAGATGCGACCGGCCGCGAGCTCGAGCATTGCAAAGCACTTCATGTCTTTCCTGAACACCGCATTCACAAAAGTGCCTATGAAAGTTTGGCTTCATGACACGTAAATGCATTTTACACGTTTTGTTCAATTTTTGCATTTGTTGCACCTTTCTCCCATTTTTCTTCTTAAAGTCACAAATTTTTTTGTCCACAAATTTTTCTCAAATATCAAACGTAGACTTGTATTCAGTAAGTCATGCATATTTTCAGGAAATTTAAGTCCTAATTAGATTTAAAAAAAATGCATTTTAAGATAAAACTGATAATAGTTATTACGTACATCGGGATTTCTTTTAAAGCTTTTTATTATACATATTATTATTGGTAAAAACTAAAATCCATTGAGACAACAATTATACATATTAGAAGTAAATCGAAATAACTAATAATTTTCTTTTAAAATGAGAAAAAAATTTAATATCAGATAGTGTAGAAGAATATATATATAAAAAGTAATTTCTATTTTTTTCTAATATTAGATTAATCTAAAGAGTTAACCTCTCATCATATTAAGCCTTAAGTATAATTAGTTAAACGTTCTAAATAAATATAATATATATATATATATATATATATATATATATATTTCAAGAAATGTAAAATACTACTTATGGACGACAGATAGGTTTGATTGTAATATCGAAATGAGAGACCCAATAGTAATTTGTACAATTTTGAAACAAGTTAACAATTAGTAACACTTAAATACTTGAAATATAAATGTAACTATACGATAAAAAGTCGCGAGTATTTCAAAAATTCAATTACGACTTTTTCGAAGGATGATATCTACGACTTGTATTTCTATGCAAATTCTGTGCAAGTCTATAGAGATCTAGCAATATATCAATAATTTTATATTAATTTTTTTTCTAACATTAATCACCCTTTGAGAGAGTGACTATTTTCTTTACATCTTTATCGTAATACGGCCTTGCGTCTATGATAAACTTAAATAAATTATATCAAGGGCAGTCAACTTGATTTCTTTTTATGTATAAAGCCTGCATACGTATAGTTACTTTGCCTATATAAGATAGTTCTTATGTCATAATTTAAATTCTTTAATGTTATATTCATTACCTAATAATTCAATGAAAAAAAGTTCTCTTCAATGAAATAAAAACATTCTTTTTTAAATAAATGCATTCACCTCTTTCCATTTAATTATAAGGTTCGATTAATTATTTTGTCTTGAAAAAATTTTTATCGAATAATAACATCACAGAATATCGCAGCATATATACCGTCAGTATTTCATAAACAATATTATAAATAATATTTCCACTTATAAGCATTAATAAAATAAGTGGTGAAATAAGCAAATTATGAAATAATTTTCTTTAGATATATATCATAGATTTTGTTTAATTGTACTTATAAAAAACGAACTATTATATTTTAACCAGCGCAGATATTGTAATAGTATTAGCGATCTTTTATAGTCTGTATTTTTGTATCTCAGTATATTAATGAGTTTTGTACATAATTATTCAAAAATAAAATCGCCATATTGATGAAACAACGTAAATGATATATACTTTTATTGATTTAATAATAGTCGAATATAATTTTTGTAATAATCGTTCCAATTATGGAAATCCAGAAATTTAAGAAACGGCTTTTTCAGCATGCTGTGGTACTGATTACAAATATCGGAGTTTAATGATCATGGAAAATATATATTTTTAGAGTGAAACTCGTATAAAAAACCTATTTAAAATCTGTAAAAACTGTAACAGAAAAAATAGTTATGTGTAAGTTGAATTGAAATTGGAAATTCCTCATAATATGTATACGTAAATAAATTAGATCCTTTCAATGCGATTTAGTTTATTTAAATATTTAAATATTTAAATAAAAATTTATTGAAATAATTTATTTTTATTTAAATATTTAAAAAAAATTTATAAACACCCAGCAGAATGCTCGATGTATCTTAAAAACAGTGTGCTTCAAAAAAAAGATTAAAAAATTTAACTAAAAAACAAAGTTCTCTCACGTTCGACTAACTGTTCCTAAAAAAATTACTCGCGATGAGAAAAACTATATATGTATTATTTGAAGGAATTCTCAACTGAACTTTCAAAAAATTGCCACACCTACCTTTGGTTCACAATTTGTATAGACCGATGCTTGGAACGTGCTAGTCATGAATATCGTAGTTGACCTTGGCTTAAATTGAATTTTCATGGGGAAAACCATTGGGAAAGCATGTTAGTAAAACGTATTTGGATAATTATAACGAGCTTATTTTTTCTGACGTAAAAAAGTAGTCTTACTAAATATTGTTCTTTTTTGTAAATACAAACGTGGGAGATTTAATGTTCTATTGAATAAATTACAGAGGCAACCGTCAACATCATTTTCTAAGATTTTAGACAAAGGCTGAATTATACTTATAAACTTATATACTTATAAAGGCTGTATTATACTAGTGAATAATACAAATGTATTAGTATATACATACAAATCATCAGCATTTAATAACAATATATCTGTTGTCATAGCAGCAGAATTATTCTTTATAACTACAGAGAATCCTAAATTAATCATACTAAATCAACTTAAATATACTAAATTGTCTAAGATTACCATCTATTATTGTGTTAAACTTTCTTGTTCGTTTAAATAAACATTCATAATTTGTTAAAAATACTTGTAACAAAACAATACAATGCAAATCTAAAATATTGAGCAGGTATAACCAGATATAGAGATATTCCATTATAACTTTTGCATTTCGAGGTGTTGTAATTGTAATAAAGAGTTCGAGGTGATGTAACTGTAATAATCAGGGTATTATTATAATATAACGTTACTATTGCTAATAGTGCAAAATATTTTCAAGCAGCGTAAATGAACCAGTTTCTGAAATAAATGAGGGTATTGTTATAATAAACGTATACAATTGACAACTTAATTGAACCAAAAAACGTTCTTTATTTATCGAAGATTTCAAATAATCAGATCTGTTGCAAGCAAAAAAAATTATTATTTAACTGTAATAATCAGGGTATTATTATAATATAACGTTACTATTGCTAATAGTGCAAAATATTTTCAAGCAGCGTAAATGAACCAGTTTCTGAAATAAATGAGGGTATTGTTAGGTAAAAATAGACGTCAAATCGCAAATTGCGAAGCTTCTGATGGGACCGGACCAAGCCAAAAGCAGGATTACAATTAAGAATGGCTTACGATACAAAAAATTAACCCAATTATAGTAATAATTTCATTTTTTATTCTTGCTCCCTAACTCGTATTCAAAAGTACATCAAAAATAAATATAATAAATTTACTCTTAAAAGAAAATCACAAAAAATAAAACTTCTCTAAATTTTTTTTAGCTATCCGAGCACGATAGTTGAGCTGAAAATAAGAAAACAGATATAGTAATAAAAAAATACTACAAACTTGGACTTCTTAAATTAGAAAAAAATCCCCTGCATAGATCTCACTGAACTAATACAAAGCAACAGTTTTCCTTTTGTGCTAAAAATTATATATTGCATTTTTTGTACTCTTCACTCTACTATAACACTTGTTATGATTTATTTTAATTTATTTTGGTAAATTTTAATTTTTTGAACATATTTTTTTAAAAAACACCGAAATGTAACTAATCTAAGCAATACTTTATCATACTTTTATTAGTTCTATTCTCGACTGCTAGTAACGCATATGATATTTAAATAGCCAATGGCAGTTTTGAGTTTCTACATTAAGAATGTATCATAGATTATGTTGATTTAAGAAAGAGGCAGTATGCTCCAAAAGTAAAAATTCTTGGTTTCATTATTTGAAGCTTTTTGCAATGTTTTTATGAAAAATTCATCATTTTTTCAATATTTTTCATGTAGATTAAGTTTCGTATTTTTAATAATTTTCAATGTGACTGTTCTGACTTTCAACCTAAAGACACGAAAAATTGAAAATTTATAAGTAGGAAAGTATTAATGAAAGATAATAGATAAATTTTTTGTTAAAGAAGAATTTCGGTTTGTATATTGCATATACTTATTTATTTTGTGTATTTTTTTAATAAAATAAAACACTTTGTTCAAAAATAAGCGTAGATCGTGACAACAATGCATTTATTTTCGAAGCTAAAAGTCGAAACTAAGTTAGTATAATACTTCATAAATTTTCCAGAACTGATTCTTTCGAACAAGAGCCAATCAGTAGAGCATATTCTTTGTTTGAAAAAAAGTAACCAGAATTCATTTCCATACTTTCTAATGAATAAATTGTATTTCTGATTTACTTTTTACTCGATATTATAAATAATGCCCTATAAATGTTAAATATTACAAGACATATACCTTCTATTTATTCGCTATAAGATATTTATTTATTACATCACAAATGAAAAGAGCCTAGACGAAAACCACTATACTTTTTTGTTAAAAGACATCGAGAAAATAGTCTAACTTTCTATCTTCCCATAAGAACCTACGACAAATTTACATAATTATAACTTTTAAAATATTCCATTACGCCTCCTGAAATTTTGCATAGATGAAGTTTTCAGTTGTATTAACAACATATCAAATATTGAAAGACCTAGGACGATTTTTGTTACACTGTAATTACTATGCAACAGTACATTTAAATTTATATTCACAAAATTATATTTGATCAATCAATGCAAACCCCACTCTCACATAAGTGAAACAGATAATGATTTAAACAATTTATCGCTCATCTGTCATGGTTGATATCGGATAGATAATTTATTATTTTAGTTATCTTCTTCTGCCTGTGTAATCAGTACTTTCAAGAAAGAAATATTAATAATTGTTAAAGACTCAATCGATTTGGAAGCAGAAACTCGACTAGTTTTTTGTGTAATTTTATATGGCCACAGAAGCCTCGTATTCTGAATAAACTGTCACAAGTCTGGTTGCATGTAATTCCTATTCTGGAACATCAATTTAATACATTCGTTACCAATCCAAGTAAATTAGTAATGTCACTATAAGATTCTTCAGGGTCCTTAATTCCATAGTTATATAGTCTACTATACGTAGCATGTTTCAATTTTAAACTTATCAAGAACTATGTCGAATTTCAATTTGTATTTCTTTATTTAACTAATTCTAATTATTTTGCGCCTTTCGTATGTAACTGAAATTTCTGGTTAATAGATTTGTTTAATAATTTGTTAATAGTTTTGGCGTCAAATAGGTCGTCTATATCATAGAATACACATGTTTTGAGAATATGGGGCGGTCCTGTACTTCAGCACAATGAAGGTCCACCCATAATCCGCCACTTGTTATAAGTATCGATAATCTGTATTTTAATAATAGTACAAACTATCTTATTAACAGTATAAATTAACAGTAAAAAGTAGTATTTTTGTAATGAACTGCCGCATCTTAATCATAACAGGGTGCATCCAAATATATAGAAATTGTACCTCTCTTTTGTTAATTTTACAAGATACCTTATTCAGAAGTTCATGCGAAACTGTATATTTACAATAAAGTATATTTGTATAAGTATATTATACGTCATTATTAGGGGCAATGGTTGATTCACTCAATACTATAGGAAGTGGAGATGTTGATTAGATTAAATCTAGCATCTTTATCTCTCGAAATAGAAGAAAAGATATAAGAAAAAGGGAAATACAGAGTGAAAGACTGGGAGTAATAGAGGTAAAGTGAGAAAAAGAGTTGTTTTTAGATATTGAATCGGAACCGTGACGCTGATTATCAGCTGTGAACTTTGACTCTATATACATGTAAAAGATGAATGCGCTAGTTCGAAATTTGAAACGAATCGGCAACATCGTTATTTCGAGGCGTCGCAGCACAGAATTGTTGAGACTCGGGAATCCTCATCAGAAAGTGGTAATCGTTCAAATAGTTAGGTTGGTGAGTCACGCCTATCTTGCTCTCTCTCTCTCTCTCTCTCTCTCTCTCTCTCTCTCTCTCTCTCTCTCTCTCTCTCTCTTTCTCTCTCTCTCTTTCTTTCTCCCTCTTTCTACTCCACCCCCTCTCCCCAATCTTCTCAACATAAGTGCCGTAAAACGAATTTTGCTGGACCTTTTTACTCTTACAGCGTATTTAGTTAATTAGCCATTAAAGAATTTCTTTTCGATTTATATTAGCAGTCAGATACCGAGTCAATTAGAAGAATATTATGGGCCAATTCACAAAAAGACAATGGCTTACTTTGATCGTCATCAGCATAGCTGATTTTGCTAACGCAGTTTGTGTGTCACTTCAGGCTCCTTTTTATCCTCAAGAGGTAAGACCTTGCACTAAAATATGTCATTTTATACTAGCATATGTTCTTAAAACTATTTCAAGTTCGTTGGCATTACACAAGTGTGGTAAATTTATCGATTATTTGATAGTTCAGAAAATATTACCAGTCTTTTCTGGTAATGGTACAACTAAAATATCATCAATTGATAGTAAAAGCTTAAAGTTTGTACAAAGTCAAAAATATCTTACACTTGCAGACTGTAGTGAAATTATATTTGTGGAGCAAGAAATAGTTGATATAAAAAATTTTCGCTTGAAATAATGAACGGTAATTTATAAATCGGCATAGTTAGATTAGTCAGACATTTAAATTTTAGAACTACCGATGCAACATGTGAATTAATCGATTGCAAATAAAATTTTTGTTAAAAAGTAAGGACTGCGTACATTTCTAATTACATATATTCCATAGAAATTAATGCATATAACTATACTCTTTTTCATTTGTATTGTTTTCATAATTTTGTAAAAACACAAATTTAAATCTATTTTTTATTTTAAACGTTTTAAAATACATGATTCAAAATTAAAAAAATGAATAACATTTACTTATTAATTAATTAAATGTGATAAATATGTCGATCTTTCAATTTATATTATACAAAAATATATTTATTTACTTTTCACATTTGGATACCTATACACATTGTCGAATGATTTGCGTATATTATAGAAGAACTAACTTAGGCAGTTTACACCGATGTACAAGAAGAGAGGGAGGAGAGAGAGAGAGAGAGAGAGAGAGAGAGAGAGAGAGAACGAGAGAGAAAGAGAGAGAGAGAGAGAGAGAGAGAGAGAGAGAGAGAGAGAGAGAGAGGGAGAGAGAGAGGGAGAGAGAGAGAGATACAGAGAGGCTAAATTCTAAAAAATTGGATTACTTGAGATATTTATGGAATATTTATGAAATATTTGATATAATCGCTTATCGACTATTTATCGCAGTTTAAAATGAACTCCGCAAGAGACAAAAGTTGATATAGTACTGCTTGGCACTGCGTTTTAATAAGTCTACTTTTCCGATCCTCTATTCCTTATACTCGGTAAGATAGCCACGTCAAAAGTTTATCGTTTATGTGAATTATCTTTAAAGATAGTTTAATTGCACTTAGCCTGGGCGCCCTGATACATACATTTCCAATACATAATATATATAATGCAACTACGTATAGTACACAATTCAATTATAATTTGATTATTTTCTTATTTAGTAAATATAGAATTCAAATATGATTCACAAATTTTCTTAAACTTTTTTTCATTAATTCATCCACAATGTAGGCAGAGAAAAAAGGAGCATCAGCCACAGAGTACGGACTAGTATTTGGCATTTTCGAACTGGTTGTCTTCATCATCAGTCCACTTTATGGGCAGCATGTAAATATGTGTTTTTGTTATCTTTTTGAATACGCAAAGTGACTATAATGATAATGCATTCACTACATTGACTGTGCCGGACAGCTCTATAGTATTTTATTATACCGCGCTGAGAATAATATTTTGCTTTAATATGTAAGCCTAGTTATTTGAATCTAACTTACTTGATGCAATTAAGTAAATAGTTAACCTTGGGTAACGTATTATAAACGATAATCCAATAAAAAGGATACATTAAAAAGTAACATATTAATTTCCAGATTAGTTTGTGCATAAAATAAACGGAAACTCTATAAGAGTATAAGAGTATTAATTAATACATAGAATATTTTACATAATAATGGGCCTACGATGATTTAATCACTACAGCGACGGACTTGATAATGTTTTCGTAGCAGCAATTAAAAATCAACTCCCAGCTCCACCCTATTGACATTAGCCTGTATATATATGTATGCATATGTGTATATATGTATATATGCTTTGTTTACAAACACATGATAGAAGTCTGTCGGTAGTTAGTACCACTAAAATATATAATCTAAAAATATAGCTGTATACATGTAGATACGAGTGTAATAGTTGATTAATTAAATAATTTTCTTATTTATAAATTCAATCACGTATATCGGGATAGGGCATCCTACCGAATACCAGTTTTTCATTATAGGACTTAGAATATAACTTTGCAAAGTATTCTGTTCTGATGAACGGAAAAATTGTTAATTAAAAGGATCTAATTTGAGTTCCAAAAATGTAAAAAATTATACAATGCACAATATTTTTAAATATATAATTTTGTATAAAGAAGATATCAAAACTTTCTATATAAATTTAAATATAATTTTCTATACTTATATTATTTGAAATGATGGTTGCGAATACCCTAGTGATTTTTGGCGGAAATTGACTTTCAATGGAGAAACTAATTAAAAACTCCATTAAAACCATCGTATCCCGAACAACTTGGACAATTTCAAAAGAACTGTCTAAATAAAAATTGCAGATCTTCCTAAAATACATATTTTATGGTCTATAAATTTTTAGGCTAAAACTTATGAATATATAAAACTATATTAATGTTAAATTAATTAATAGTAATGCTTATGTTAATGTTAAATTTTTATCCTGTGATGCCCAATGTATTTTTTTTTTTATTTTAAAGGTAAATTCGAAAAACCGTCAATTTGATGGTTTTCGGTATAAAATATTAATTTACAACAAAATTTGCATTAATTTTAAAATTTTTCCATTAAACATTATTCCTGCGTCCAAAATTTTTTAATCAAAATAAATATTTCTGATCAGAATGAATGCTTTTGTTTTTTAGTTTTTAAAAATCTTTTTTTGGATACATAGTTTTAAATTTTAATCAATAAAAATAATAGGTATAGTCTGGTTCCACGATAATAAGGTAGAAATTAAAAATTAAAAATTAAAAATTAAAAAGGTAAAATTAAAAATTGTACTTATGCTGACTGTTCTGAATTAAATTAATAAATATTTTTATCAGTCTTACAGTCTTTATAATATAATATATTAGCTAAAATAATGACAGTCAGACTGTCCTTGTTTATATTCACTCCCGAAGAATCTGAAATAAAACTTATTACTGCAATAAATTATATTAAAAATTAAAAATTAATAATTAAAATTAAATAAACTTAATAATAAAATAAAATAAAAATAAAATAATAAATCAAATACAAATAATAAAAACAATATTCTATGTTAGTGAAGGACAACCTGACTGCCCCTCCCACATCACCTGAAATTTAAATTCACCTTTGGTGTCCGACGTTTCGAAGCGCTACGGTTCATCCTCAGAAACTGAACTGTTTAGTTAGTTTAGTTAGTTTAGTTATTATTTTTAGTATTATTTTTATTTTATTTATTATTTTATTATTATTTTTAATTGCTAATTTTTAATATAATTTATTGTAGTTATAAGTTCTATTTCAGTTTCTTCAGGGGTGAATATAAACAAGGACCGTCTGAATGTCATGATTTTACTAATATATTTTATTATAATGACTGTAAGACCGATAAAAATATTTATTAAGTTAAAAAGGTAAATATTAAAAATTTTAAAACATATTTAAAAATAATAATAACTTTAAAGTAAATCTTCTTTGTTCGATGCATTTTTACTGTAATAGTGATTTTTTAAGATAATATATGCGCAGGAAAACATTGTTGTTTGAATAACATGTACATGTAGATCGCCTTTTTGTGACTTTTTGTGAATCCATTTTTCTAAAAATTATTAATTTAAATAAAAAGATGCTTTTTATAGCTTATGAATCAGTTTTACGATTATAGTCCTTGTCATAATATCTAAATCATATTCTTGACAAATTTAAGTGTAAATTTTTTGGAAGTTTTCTCGGTTTGTTATTTTTGGACTTTATCAAAAAATTGATTTTTTTCATTTATACAAAAAGAATAAATCAAGAAGAATTTTAAAAAATATCATACTTATTCATTTAGAGTCAATGATTAAGAATACTGAAGAATGTAGAACAAAGTTGAGACAATAATAATTAAAAAATAAAAATCATGAAAGGTCCATAAAAATCTTGGTTCTTTGTATTTAATTTGGCATTTTTCTCCAAAATTAGTATTTTCCGAAATGATAGTTGATGGTGATTAATGCTGAAAGTCTTGCCCCCTACTTTAAATAATAGTAATATTAAGAGATTGAGACTATATTGTATTTTATTGTCATTATTCAAATGTAATTTTAATTACGGTAAAATTGAAATTATCTTGTATTAATCTTTTATTCTGTATATTAGCAGTTAGTATCCATTGTATAAATTAAAATAAGGACAAGGAGGGATTTAATATTTACCCACATATAATAGAGTGAATTTCACTACAAGAATGCAGCTATGCATAATACCTTTAAGTTCGCATTTGCTTCTCATCTCGATATTCCTCCAACCTCCCTCATATTTATATTTTTATAGCAGCTTAATATTATTGAACGAATAAAATTGTGTTCAGCCTGCACACATGAAAATATCAATCACGTCATCTATGTATAGACTAGGTATTCCTTAAGAAAAAAATGTATAAGAATGCTAAAATTTTGCAATCATTTATTTACTACACAATTCAATATCATTATATCTGTTTTACTATTCTTGTAAATATTATTAATTTTTCCAATTATTAAAATTTATATATTCACGCAAAACCGTCATTGTCAGTTACCTATCTTAAATAAAATCATTAATTTAACATTACTAATACAGTTGTTATTAGTATTCACAACTACCATGAGTATCACAGAAAACAAACTGTAGTTCATTAGTACAACATCAAGATTTGCTCACAATTTTGAACAGCTAGATTAATATATGATTTTTCAATGTAATCAATTCAACTGGTCTTTTACGATCTAAATTTTTCGATATATAAATCGGTGTTTCAGCAACGGTTTTGTGAAGTCAGGCCTGGTAGGACTTTTCAAAGACACTCATCACTAAGTTTGCTGAAAATTTAAATATTTATGTTATTTGAGGCGCTGGTTACTTGCATATAGAAATGCTCATCTCGGAAATTAGGAAAAATTTTTAAAAAATATTCACACCTTTTGGAGGCAACGATAATGAACAATTCTAAAACTTTATGACTTCGCACGGTAGAAAATACTGCAGTTTTTCGACAGCCGTCAACGAGAACACCCACAACTATATATCTAAAAGTTTTAGTTCTTTATTTTTCTAATAAATACATTAAAATATTTAATCAAACTTTTTTATTTTACAAGTTATAGTGATTCTTTTATTGTATAGCAATTATTATATAAAACATTATTTGTTTCTGTAAATAATAAATTATTTATTTCTGTATTAAAAATCAATAGGAGACCTACGATGGCTCGATCGCTAAAGCGAATTACCAGTAACTTGGTGTTCCTAGTTCAAATCTCGGTCTCGGCCAGTTGACACAAGCACCGCTGTAATAATTTACATATGCTTTGTTTACAAATACATCGTAGACTCTGTCGCTGATTAGCATCGATATTTGGAAGCATAAATAGAGCGACGTTAAATAAGATAAAAAAAGTCAATAAGTTATGGGCCCAGGCTCTAATGATAATAATAGACAATATAAATTATAAAATGATATTTCACAAAATCTTTTTTTGAATAAAATATCGGATCTTTTTAAAATTTCATAACATAGACTGAAGATATTTATTCAGTCTGAAACGAAAAATTTTAATTATTATTAACCAGAGAAGACTTGGAGGTTGCAAACGAAGAAGGTGATGATATGGAGGCTTATATATAGGAAATTTTGACGTTTAAGAATAAACTAACAGCGTTGGGTGAAACGTGAAAGGATAAGCTTATTGCATCTTTTCTACTCAGCCATTTATCAAGCTCTTACACTTCTTTAATTACTAGCTTGGTGAGCAAATGTTTTGATTTTGTAAAAAGTAGACTAGTTGACGAATTCATACGGCGTAAAGAAAGCTCCAATGAAAAAACTGCTAGTAAAGCAGCTCTAAAAACAGTATATAAAACAAAAATGGAAAAAAAGGATAAATTAAATAGAGTGTTATTTTTGCAAACATTCAGGGCATTTTTAAAATCAGTGTTATAAGCATAAAGTAAAGTAATGTTAAGTAACGTCATAAGGAACTGCGGTATACGCAAATGTACGAATACTGCATTCAAGGAAAAATGTTTCATCTCCCTTTTCCGAAAGAAAGCCAACTAAAACAATGGTCACTCATGAATTATATCATATAGAGGTTTGCGGCCATATGCAAACAATAACTCCTAATGGAAAAAGGTATATAATGTCAATAATCGATGATTTCTCAAGATATACAATCGTATATTTTTTGAAAACTAAAAACGAGGCAGCTACGAAATGCTGTTTTAATCAATTATATAAAAAATAACGATGTTTAAATACAGTATGCGACTGTATAATCGCTTTCACAGAACGATGTCGCGGAAGATAAAAACAGATCTTTGATGGAGATGTCATGATGTAGGTTTTTAGATGCCAATATGAATAAAAAAATTTGCTTAGAGGCAAACACTGCAAATTGTTTGTGAAATAGACTGCCTTCAAAACGTGATAATCATACTCATATGCGAAGACGATCAAAGTTATCTAAAATTAATTAATAACAAAAAATTTAGTCATTGTACAAAATACATTACTACGAAGTTTCACTTATTTTCTAATTTTCTAATATAAATTAAAAAACCTATGAATTTTCTAAAGTTTTTGTACATTTCACAATGCAAATTCAATATTTCAAAAAATCACTATGATATTCGTATTCAGCAACCGCAGAAAACCCCGAAAGTATACGAATTATGTATAAAAACCGAGGGAGGAGAGTAAACGAATAGAAAATATTGTCACACCATCGCCGATTCTTCAATGGACTTCCAAGATTTTTCTCTTGAAATATCACTTACATCAAAATATTTGTGTGTGTGTGTGTGTGTGTGTGTGTGTGTGTGTGTGTGTGTGTGTGTGTTTATTAGTAGAGCGATATCGTCGGCGTACCCTACTGTTATTGAACCAGGCGGTTGTGGAATCTTCAACACGCCATCATACATAATATTCCACGATATAGGTCCCATAACCGAGCCCTGGGGGACTCCCGTAGTAACCTTATGCGATACAATGCCTTCATCCGTTCGGTATAATGTTATCCTATTCTCAAAGTAGCTGGCCACGACATTCTGTAGATAACCAGGTACTCCGAACTCTTTAAGCGAATTCATAATAGAATACGAGCGCGTTGAATTAAAGGCATTCTTGAATACTGTTTAGTGCCACCTTTCCATCTCTTACCACTGATTGCATCTCTTGCAGTACACACTACCAGTTTAATAGCATCGACTGTTGATTTTGATTTCCGAAATTCAAATTGGCGTGAGGATAAGCCGTGCAATCCCTCAGTGAATGCTTCCAGTCGGCTACATATTATTTTTTCAAACACAATGGCCTGTATGATGAGGATCATTAAGTGGCTTATTGCCCTTAGATAACAGGACTAATCTTTGAGTTTTCCAGCAATCAGGAAAAATACCCTCAAGAAGACAAGCATTATATACTTTTAGAAATATAGCTGGATTCTTCTGTATCGCCAACTTAACTGCCGCATTAGGGATACCATCAGGGCCAGGGGCAGCATTGTCTCTAATCTTAGCATAAGCATTATGTAGCTCCATTTCTGTTATAGGTGGTATATCGTCCGAGTGTTGTGTGCGCAGTACAGTCCCATGGATGTCATTGGGAAAGAGAGCGGAAACAATCTTATCAATCAATACCGTGCTAGTAGGTTGTATTGGTGCCTTACTCAATCGTGCCATGACTGTTTTGTATGGTCGTCCCCATAAGTCATTGTTGGCCTCTGCACACAGTTCAAGCCAGCATCGACGCTTGCTTGCCTTAATGGCCTTGACAAGCGCTCTTTGTGCTTCTTTAAATAAACTATTAAACGTATCACGATGGCTGCGGGCTCTTTGGGCTAGTCTACGTGCGCGATGACATTGTTTGCGCAATTCTGCAATTTCATTTTTCCACCAGTAGACAGATTGACAATGTTTAAATCCGCTCTTAGTCCTAGTCATTGATGCATCGCTTGCTTCAGAGATATGCTTCATGAGTGCATTTGCCAGATGGCCTGGTGCACCATATTCTAAACGCTCTTCTAATATTATAGTGGCGAACACTTCACAGTCTAGCGATCTGATGTTCCATTTCCGTGTGGGCATCCACTCATTGCACTTGTTCTTTACTTTCTTCTCTGCAATCTCATACAAGATCGCTCTGTGATCACTGTGGGTGTAAAGGTCGCTTACTCTCCAATTAACGATCCGCTGAATCAGATCATCACTGGCGAATGTTACATCAATGACTGATTGATTATCTCCCCTAATGAAAGTGGATTCAAATCCCTTATTAACCACGTGGAGTTGAAGAGAATTAAGGGCATCAAGCAGCATACTACCTCTGTTATTTGTTGAAGCGCTTCCCCAGGCTGTGGACCACGCGTTAAAATCGCCAGCGATTAATAATGGTTTCTTGTCCATGGCTTCATCAACTAATTTAGCTACAAGGATTTCAACGTGCTTGTCCGACAAACTTGGAGGAGCATATACACTAAAGACGTATATTTCTTGTATTTTAGCCCAGGATATCAATTCGCTCCGATGACTCCATTGCTTTAGTACCTGCCTATTTTGACCAATCCAGAGGGCAGCTCTATTGCTTGTGTCACTTATCCAGCGCTGTGGTCTATCCCTGTCACAATATGGTTCGGAGATTACAGCAATGTCTATTCTTAGCTCCTTTATTGTCTGTTTCAGCAGATCATGAGCCGCTACGCAAAGGTTGGTATTTAATTGGAGTATTCTCATGTTTTATGTCTGTTTAAAAACTCCACAGTAATCGGGCACTTATAGCTATATGCTGAATGGTTAATCTCCTTTTTTCCTTCACATTTACAGAGTAAACAGCAGGGCTCGTTTACACACAGCTTGGATAGATGGTCTTTTCCACCGCAGTGCCTGCAAAGTTTAGTTCTGTGAGGGCCCGAGCACACGGCCGCTCAATGGCCAGTCTGCCAACACCTGAAGCAGCGGTTTATTTCTGTTTTTTTTCGAACTCTGCAGCTGACCCATTCGATTCGAACATGCCCTGCACGTAGTAACTCAGCTGCGTGGCTATATGGTACAGACACCACCGCCGTCTGAGTACCCCCATAAGCTTGCCGCAAGGAACGAGCGATTAGCATGTTAGTCTCCTTTAGTTCGAGGTGTGTTTTCAGAGCCTCTAATACTTCATCCTTTGTAGTGACCTCACTAGCGAGCCATCCCCTATCCGCAACCTGGGGAGGCGCCAGATGGGAGAAAGCAACAAAACTCCACACTGGGGTGTATGTGTGTCCGTGTGTTTGACGAGATTTAGAGCTTTTGTTGGAGATTTTGTTTTTAATTTTTTCTATTTTCCAAGATTACGTTGAAAAACCAGAATTCCTGCCAAGAACCACTTCGATAATCGTTATCAGCACTTTGAACAACATATATTAATAAATTTTTATCGAAATTGAAGGTGGATGCTTTTCAGAATGTTATCTCTTTAATATATATCGGTTAAATATCTTAATTTGTTTTTATTTGTTGATAGATAATCTATCTATAAAAATCAAATCAGGTAACAGTAACAAAATTGAAATAAAAATTTCAAACGCCTGAAACGTACGGCTTCAGCTATTAAAGATACGTTTTATTGTGCATCAATTTAATTATTGTAATCGATTGTGATTATAACAATAAATGTGATATAGTACTTAATTACGCTCAGTGCATCTCGTTTCATCGTTCTAAATTTTCAGACTAAACATATAAACTACAAGTTATAACCAACATTTAAAACACTCTAACCTCAAAGTATAAAGTAAAATTTGATTTCAGATTCTAAAACTTTTTCCTTTGTTTTTCTGTCCAGTAAAATATTCTTCAAATTAAAATATCAAAGCTCACGTATTTATTAGAATGCATGTACTATTATATTTAATAAAAGTAAAATAGTTAGGTGAGTTTCATGAGTTTCATGAGTTTCATGTGTTTCATGTAGCACAGTAAGAATGTTAAATACATCTTATGTATTTTTTAAAGAAATTCAATAAAATATTTTCCACAAGGTCAAAATATATTAAGACTCTATATTCTATATTATAATATTTTATAATTAAATTAAAAATCAATTTACTGATATAGTCACATGTCCTGCTGATTGTGATAAAAAGAAACATAATAATATATGTTCTTAGCATATTAAGAAATTTACAACTTATAAATCTTATATCTGTGTTATAAAAACAAATGTTCGTATACCAGAATAATATTTATAAGAAATATTTTTTTTAAATCTTCCGAAATAGATTAACAAAAAATAAATTATATAACGCAATAACATCTGAAAATGAACCATCGAAAACTTTATTTATTAAAAAATTACTATGGACTGGCAATTCGACGTAATCACGATTAAATTGATAAGATGAAAAAAGCGATTTGGGCTACTTATTATCACTACAGCTCCACCGACAAAAACCCACAGCACAACAAATGCCCAAGTGGCGTAGACTCTTGGTGCGAATGGCAGAAAGCTGCAGCTTCCGATGCTCTAAACTCTTTTAAACACAGCTATACAACACTTCCTACTGAAGTTCTTAGAGCTATTAGATCCATTTATGAGGACTTGAGTAAAGACGAACTCTTCAAGCGATGTCTTGGAGGTTTCACGCAAAATATTAATAAGTGTCTCAATCAGCTAATCTGGAAATCTCTCCAAAGTCAGTGAGTGGCACCTTTACAATTGTTGAGATTGCAGCTAATGTACCTACATGTACTTTCAATAAAGGTTCTTTTGCTCTATTAGCCATTATGAAAAAGATGCAAATTAGTACAGGGTCAAGTTTCCACGAAAGTGCGCGACAAATTGAGGAGTTGCGAATAAATAGAGCAGAGGAACAAGCGTCACACGATAGTAAAGAAGAAAAAGTTTTACGTAGACAAATACAAAAAGATGCTTTAGACTATGTAGATGAAAACGTTATGCTATATGGACCTTATATTGACGATTCTATATAAACCTGAAAGAATTATAAAGTTTTATTGTGAATTTTTTAGTTTACAAAACTTTTAAGCCGTTTCCTGAAAACTGCCATTTTTGAAGTCGGTGTACATCCTCGCACAAAATCTACTGAACCGACAGGTTTGAAATTTTGCACAGTACATCTTTACATAATTCGTTAGGTAACACCGTCGAGTTTTTTGGTTATTTTCATGAATTCTTAATTTTACAGTAACAAATAACACGATTTTTTATAGCAAAAATCAGATTTTGGCTTCTTAGGACTACCAAAAATTCTAAAATTAAAAAAAAAACTCGACAGCGTTACCTGAGGAAACATCTCCTTGGAAGAATGCACTTTGGTTTTTGCGGTTCCGATGATTCTGAGATGCGTAATCGTGTACACCGCAAAACAACTTTTTCTCGAGGAGCCTCCGGAGATTCACTGTCATTCGCTTAATTTTCAATATTTTTTAATGAAAACTTAGGAAAATATTGTTCAAATGACACATTATTATATGCAAATTGACTGTTTTATACCGAATTAACATTACCCCCCGTTTAATATATTTGGAACTTTCGGAAAGTATTTTATATAATTTTTTTATAAAATACATGAGAAGATGTATTTAAAAATGTATTAAAAAAATTATAATAGCGTTGGTGAAATAGAAAGAAAGTTAATCATGCACATTCAATATATACTTGACAGCTATATACGAGCTCTGACGTGTCAGATAGCGTTTGGCGGAATATCGATCGTATGTTTAAGAGTGTCTCAAACAATAAAATCTCAGATCTGCAAATATCAGACCTTTTTTGGACATAGCGGCTGAAGATTCACTACAAAACTATGCCTTTCATATTTGTCATTACTGGAATATTTTATATTCCATAAACTGCTGTTCCGTGATGCTCCTAAATCAATACATTCAAATGTCAATTATTCAAATACCTCCCCGACTGTTAGTTTAATGAGAAAAATCTAGACTGTTTTACTTTAAACAGCGTGAGATGAAAGCATAACGTCTTTTGAAGTGACTATCGAATTACTATATCTTTAACTTATTACTACACTACTTACTCTACTATAGCGCAAGCAAGTTTCACCTATTAAATAGTTACACAATTTCAATGATCGCGGAAACGTTTGATACTGGTTGATATGCGATATATTCGAGGTTTTTCTTTCAGTTTACTCAAATGTAAATTTATATAAATTAAGAAATGATATATGACTGTGAAATTTTGATTTCAGATAAATCGAATAGGTCCTAAACTTCTCTTTAACGGAGGTATTCTTACGACTGGAACCTGTGCTATCTTTTTTGGCCTCCTTGATAAAGTTGAAGGCCACTATCCTTTTATTATTTTATCATTTATTATTCGAATAGTAGAAGCTGTTGGAAATGCAGCGTTTCTTACTGCTAGCTTTGCTATCATCGCTAAGGAATTTCCGGATAATGTGGCCACTACTTTCGCCAGCCTTGAGACATTTTTTGGCTTGGGCCTTATTGTAGGACCGACTGTTGGAGGAGCTCTTTATCAGGTAAAACTTTAATCCTGAAAGTATTACAGTATAACAGTTTTTTTTACACTTTTATAAAATCACTGAAATTTCAGTTTTCATATTTCAAATTTTCGATGAAATTTAATTTAGGAACAGCATTATATCAGTAAAATGCTATTAAATTTGAAGTCAAATTTTAATAAATATTTATAAAAGACCACATGAATTTTTCAGTTCCCAAAGTAAAAAATGTCAGCAAAGATTACTTAAATTTGTATAACGCCCATCTTATTTTATGAATATACACTTATATTCAAGATCAAGAAAGTTTTTGAAAATGCGTGTCAAATATAATTAACTATTCCTTGTTATTTTATACTTGTTTCAACTATTGATAGTTAATATTTCCAATTTTATTTATATATGAAATAAATAATAACTATTGGTTTTTTATTAATTTTTTTTAATTCATCTAAATTTTAAGCTGAGTTCATATCAAAATTTGTTTAACAAGGATTAATATTGTGCATAAACTAAATCTCTCGGTGGCTACTCCCGCAAATGGCAAAAAATTACTTGCTTAGTATATAAGCCCATCAAAACTTCATAAGTATAACATAATTTATTCTAATATATGAACGATCTTTAATGCGTGTAATAATTATATGTATAAATGTATATCAATGTACGTGTAAAAATTAATTAAACATTTAGGAACTCAATAAAAATTTACAGTTTATATAAGAATTCTAAGCAGATAATAATTAATAGAAGCTTGCAGTGCATTTTTATCATTTCAGTGAGGATTATTAAATGGCAGTGTACTTTTAGTACATTGTTTAAAATTGATATTGACATTCAGTGTATGTTATAAAATACCAGTGCAATTGGAATTTTCAGTCGCTCAATGAAATAAATTTTAGTGATAACAATGCGAAAAACTTCAGTGTATTTCCTAAAATTTCGATCACTTATTTTTATGAGTGTATATTTGATTCTATGATTTAATATAGAATTTCCAAAATTAATATTATTTTACGTTTCTTTGTTTTAATTAAACCATTATAAATTTTATTATCCAATGTTTTGACGATTTAAGTACCAAATCAATTTTTTATAGTCTGATTTAATATCCTAAATCATGTTCCCTATACAGTTATATAATGTACATAAGATTTAATAACTGAAGTACAACTAAAAATGAAGAAAAAAGGCTTATATTTGTAAATTAAATTGCTTGATAAATTTACAGAGTATTTTCTTAAATTGTAGGTTGTATCATGTTGTATTCATTCATTAGAGTTATAAGAAGTATTAAAAAAAAAAAGTTTTATTAGGAGTGTGAATAAGTCTTTCCCGTTTTTTGTAAGAGATGGCGCCACCAATACTGTGCGAGTATTCAATGGTTACATATGTCATAATCAAAGCTTATTCATATGTCAACAATTCCATACTAACACATTAGTTAAAATTTTTTCGCATCATAAATTTTTGATATCGTGAAAATGTCGAAATTTGAACCGAGTCGACGTCATTTGCGGGAAGTTTCACTTTATTGGTTCAATTTGAAGAAATCTGCTGCCGAGACGCATCGATTGTTTCAGGAGGCTTATGGAGAAGGTTGTGTCGATGATTCAAGTGTTCGCGGATGGTTTCGACGCTTCAAAAGCGGTGATTTCGACGTGGAAGACAAGGAGCGTTCCGGGCGGCCGCAAATCTGTGAAGATCGAGAATTGGCGACTTTGCTTGATGAAGATTCTTGTCAAACGCAAGAAGAACTTGCTGAAGCATTGGGAGTTGGCCGAACAACCATTTCCAAGCGTTTGAAAGCCATGGGAATGATCCAAAAGCAAGGAAATTGGATGCCGTACGAACTGAAGCTGAGAGACGTCGAACGGCGTTTTTTCACTTGCGAACAGCTGCTTCAGCGACATAAAAGAAAGGGTTTTCTGCATCGTATCGTGACTGGCGATGAAAAGTGGATACGTTACGATAATCCGAAGCGAAGAAAATCATGGGGACTACCCGGCCATGCATCATCATCGACGGCCAAGCCAAATATTCATGGCGCCAAGCTCATGCTCTGTATATGGTGGGACCAGCTAGGTGTGGTTTACTATGAGCTTCTGAAACCGAATGAAAGGATCACAGGCGAGGTCTATCGACGACAATTGATGCGTTTGAGCCGCGCACTGCGAGAAAAACGGCCACAATACTCCGACAGGCACGACAAAGTTATTTTGCAACATGACAATGCTCGCCCACATGTTGCACCGCCGGTGAAAACATACTTAGAAACGCTCAAATGGGAAGTCCTACCCCACCCGCCGTATAGTCCAGACGTTGCTCCGTCTGATTACCATCTCTTCAGATCGATGACGCATGGCCTGGCTGACCAGCACTTCCATTCCTACGAGGAAGCCAAAAAAATGGGTGGATGACTGGATAGAGGCCAAACCGGTCGAATTTTTTCACAACGGGATTCGTATGTTGCCAGAAAGATGGGAAAAAGTTGTAGCTAGCGATGGCCAATACTTTCAATAATTCATTTGTAACCATTTTTTCACAATAAAGGCTCAAAATTTGAAAAAAAACGGGAAAGACTTATTCACATACCTGATATAATTTTTTCCAACTTTTTATAAATCACGTAAAAAATTTAAAAAATATGAACATGTTATATTAACTATCTCTAGTTCGCTTAATAACTATTATAATAATAAATAAAGAATTGTATGAATAAAATGTTTAATAATACTATATTTATTAGTTTATTCACTAATTTTATTATTTGCAATAATAAGATAATTTGTGATTGAGAAAATTAACGAAATAGCGATTCTTTCAATTAAATTATATTACTAATGGTGGCCGCTGAGTCGCAGTTTTTATTTTGGTAGTAGACTGATAATTTTATAATAATAAATACATTATACATTATATAAATACATGATTTTCGAGATACTTTTAATTTAGTATTAGAATACTTTAGCTTTGTTCTAGTAAATCTGATCCTATCTAGAATATTTTTCTCATAAGAACAATTGTTATAACACACCCCCCCCCCCATATACTTGAAAATTTGGTATACGTTAATCAAATAATTTTCGGACAGATACAAAATCAGAACAACAGTAAGCTAATCAATTCTTTTTTAAAAATGTTATGACATAATTTTAAAAGTCTCAGAGGCAAATGAAGTTTTAGTATCAAATTTCAGCATTAACTTTGGTATTACTTAAAATATAAGATAAATATACAAATATTGTAATTTATTAAATATACATTGAAAATTTTTTTAAAAAATAGATATAAGAATAAAAACAATATGAAATTAAATTTTAAATTACCTATTATGCCCTAATATAATCACTTTCAAAATTAAAGTAGACAGAAAATCACTAAGTTACTTGAAATATAAAATGAATAAATGGTTATGTTTATTAATTTCTACTTAATCAATAGTTGGGTGGATATACAACTCCCTTCGCAGTACTAGGCTTTGCTCTATTCCTTGCTGCTGTAATGACGGCTTTTGTACTTCCTGTTCATCGGAACGAAGAACAAGATAATCAGAGCACGGAAGGTGACAGATATTATGCATATATAGAAAAAATTGTACAGTTTCGAAACTTAATCAGCATTTTGCTATACAGGCAGATTTATGAAAGTGTTGAAGATACCAGGCATAATGGTGGCAACGGCGTCAATCATCGTGACTAGCATGAGTATTGGATTTCTGCAAGCGACACTAGAACCACATTTGCGGCAGTTCAAACTTAGTCCGGTTGTCTTAGGTTTAATGTTTGTAATCAATGGTGGAACCTATGCCATGACTGCACCTGTTTGGGGTTGGTTATGCGATAAACACTCCAATCCGAAGGTGATTTTTCAGTTTAACCATTTGAATCGTAATCTTAATTTGACAAACTTGGAATCGATTCTCATAACTATCAAAGATTAGAGGCATTAACTATTGTTCGAGAATTCTGATTTCAACTTAAATATATACAATTTAATGATACATTTATTACTTTTTTATACTCAAAAGATTGTTATTTAATACATTGAATATGATGAATAAATTATTCCAAACGTACTTAACTTACAAGGAGAATCTATCAAAAATAGGTGACTATTTGGTCCAGACTGAATGAGGTTACTCTGGTTATCTTCAAATGAAGGTTGTAAAGTTGGTAAGTTTAAAGTGGTACTTTATCAATTACAAAATTAATATGTTCCACTAATTAAATTTTTTACACTATATTTTCGATGAATTTTTATTGAACTGACCAATACTTTTGGCGCCGAATTCCAAGAAAAAATAATATGCCAAGTAAAAATGTATAAGGAACTCACGTCTTGAAATTTATAGTTGCTTCATTATTATCAATTAATGTTGAATGCTAAAAATATATTGAAATTCATTTGGCAATGCACAAGAACTTATTCATTTACGGATATAGCTACATTAGAGCTTTTTACTTGAATGTTGGGGTTTTCATTGACAAACGTTCTCTAAGTACACACTATATAAAGAATTAGAGGACAATATTAATTGAGTTATTATAACTGTTAATAAGCTGATATAAGGAATTTTGGAGGTAATACGATCGAGTTACTTCGCTCAATCTAAAACTAAATTCGTCACCCGTACCTGATGGTCTCTTCTTGTTTAATATTATATTACGATACATTGATTTAAGTACCTATTATCTCGCTCCATTCGGGCGCTAATTACTCGCTGTCAAATAATGAATTTACTTTCAACCCCACCTAACGTATGCTATTTTATAGCTTGTGTGATATTTACCCACCAAATCAATTATTATATATATGCGTGTAATATACTATGATTTTAAACAAATGAGATGTTTAAACAATTTTAGTAGTTCTGATGCTCTCATATGACAGAATGAAACGATTTCGCGCAAACACTCGACTCATGAGAACGAAAGAGATAAAAGATTATCATTTTTCTATTCATTCTTAAAAACTAGATAAATTTGATCTATATTTGATTGCATATACTTTAATTTAAATATATGTACGCTTTATCATGATCTAGAATGATTTTCTACTTTGTTTGCAATTAAAGTTATCTCAAATGCAAACGCGAAATATAATGATTCTACTTATAGTACAGAAAAATTAAATTTCAATAACTTTTTTTTAGTTTATTTATATTACTCCTAAAAGAAGAGGGGCAAGTGCAATAAACTTATAAGGAGAGGCTCGCCTCAGCGGAGAATCGATTTCTTCCAGAAGGTAAAAAATGTATTAAATCTACCGAAAAATTAATAACCTTACTATTTGTTTTATTCAAATGGGCCTTGCTTCCCATTAGTTTTAAGTAAATACCATATCAAAATAATAAATGTCTACTTTATTATTACATATACAGTTACTAATGGATATGAATATTTTGTGCTTTCTCGTTACTTCAAATATCTGTTTTTTAGCTGAAGAGCATAATATTCAGGTTGCATCTGACTGATGTATTCCTATTTGAAATTAGAATTATTTTAAATTAGGTGAATTTTTAAAAATTTTTTAGCCAATTTAAATAATTAGCGAATAAAATTTTTAAATATTTCAAATTATTTACATCAATCATTCAATGAATCTTATATATATTATATAAGGTTTGGATACAAAAAAAATGAATAAATAGAAATACTTAATAACTCACTAAGGCTTAAATTATTATGTACAATTCGTTATTAAAAAAATAATTTAAAAAGTAATCATAAAAACTAATAGTAATAGAATGACTATTTTAATAAATTCATAGTATTAATTAATTGAAGAATATGAATTTATTAAAATGAATTGTTTAAAGTTCAGAAATAATATGTATACAAATAAAGAAATATTCTTAAATTTTAAATGGGTTAGGCGTGTGATTCATACATAGATAAATAAATCAAGATTTTTGATTTCAAAGGCAATTTAATTCGCAGTCAAAGAATTATAGTATTTACCCGGCATAAAAAATCCCAGTCTCGTGTGGGGGAAAAGCCATCAAATACTATAATGTGAATTTTATCTTACAATAATTATTAATAAACGTGATTTTATTTCAACACTTATTCGCAAGCAACCGTTTACTTTATTTTTATATTAAGTTTAAAGCTAAACGTATACACAAAAACTAGGTACGTATAGAGTAACACAATCACTCACGACAAAACAATAACAAATACAATAATTATTAATGGACCGCGGCTTGCTTCGTCCTTTTTGCAAGTTTACTTAGCAAAAACTATTGTTCGTTCAGCGATACTAGCTACCAGGATGACACACACACACACACACACACAACGAGTAGAAATAATACAGATTCCTGGGCTCACGTGAAGGAAGATGTTGCCCAATCGTCCTAGGCGTACCGCAAGTCCGACGTCTCGGACCATACACTGCGGTTCCACCAATATCGTACTACACTTGATCACTTAATAAGAAATAAACTTAGCATAAAACGCGCGAGTGACAAATGAATAAAACTGCGCACTTAAAATCCATACAAACGTGACGTTAAAACTAGAGAGAGCACCGCCTTACAGAGCGGCTTCCAAAACACATTGCTGTGCATCGGAAACATCTCCGTGAGAAGAACCGAGAGTACACATTTTCCTCCTTGGTTTCCTTCTGCCGAGAGTCCAATCCGGAGTTAAGAAGAAACGGGCGCTACAACGTCTGCGAGGACTTTCGTGGAGCTTCGTTTCACCCCGACATTTGGATACTTCACCCGACTCGCCGGTGCCTTCGACGAGCAACACATCTGCCGCTCTGGCCCTTGCACATGTTCGAGCACAAGCCCAAGAGAATTAGAGCCACTCCTCTGGTCAACAGTGCTTCAGTCTGCTGCACTTCCAGAAAACCTCCTTCGTGCACACCGATAATTCTCTCTCTCTCTCTCTCTCTCTCATTCGCTTGCCCCCAAACATAAGGCGCGCAATTTGCACAAACATGAATGTTTTTTAAATTATTTTTTAATAATAAATTGTAGATAATAATTTAAGCCCTAGTAATTGAATATGTTTATTTCTTAATTTTTTTTATTCATTCTTTCGAACTTTAGATAATATATATATATAAGGTTCATTGAAACATTGATGTATATATTTAGAAATAGTTGAAAATTTTATTCGCTAATGATTTCGCAAAATTTCTTGAACAATTGAAAAAAAATTCACTTTATTTAAAATAATTCTAATTTTACATAGGAAGAGATCAGTTAGAAACAACATAAATGTTATGCTCTTCAACTATTTTTTTTATGTTATTTAACGTCGCTCTATTTATGCTTCCAAACACCAGTGCTAATAAGCGACAGAAGACTCCGATGTGTTTTAAACAAAGCATATGTAAATTATTACAGCGGTGCTTGTGTCAATCGGTCGAGACCAGAGTTTGCACTTGGATCACCAAGTTACTAATCCTTCGCTCTAGTGATGGAGCCATTATAGGGCTCTTGCTCTTCAACTAAGAAAAACATATGTGAAGTATCGAGAAAGCCTAAAATGTTCATACCCACTAGTAACTTTAGAAATATAATAAAATATAATACAATAGAAATTTATTATTTTGACATTTTTCACCTTCTGGAGGAAATTAATAATCCGATGAGGTGAACCTCTCCTTCTGAGTACAAGTTAGCGTAGAGGTGGATAATAATTAATGAAAATTTGTATACTTGTTTTCAAATATTGATAACGAGTGAAATACTGTCGTTTGGCGCAAATTGAATCATGATAAAAGCCATAAAAGTCATGGATTTGCTTAAGATTTAAGATAGAGTTTTTGCTTCAGATTTTATTTAGAAAATATGAAAATTCTCAAAAAAAATTTTAGACTAAATTTAGAAATCTCATAAAAATAAAGCTTTTTTTCTATATATATTTTAGGTACAAAAAACATTTCTAGAGATATTTCGATATTCTGCGTTGAGGCCCACGGAAGAATCGACGTTATATGTACATGACTGATTGTGGTAATGGATAATTGGTAGATCCCTTACTAATTAATACTTTTTGGTTAATTTTCGACTTAAAATGCTTATATTTCATTGTGACTTCATCTTGAAACATTTAAATTTTGAGACAAAACTATGTAAAATATAATAAATATATTAGATGAACAAATTTTATTAAAAATATTTTTTTAGATACCTAGAAATATTAAATATACCATGATTTAAATCGTTCTTTTAGGAGTTTTTTTTCAGAGTTTGCATTATTCGTTAAATGTAAATTAGAAAACTGACGAAACTTGCCACATCCTCAGATATATAATTATAAAAATAATTCGGTTCAATTCGAATAACTTAAAACGTACGAATAGGTAGAAAGATGGGGAAGTTTTGGTGAACAAAGCAGTCACTTTCTTTTTCCTTATCAATTCCTTCATTTATGATTCTACCAAAATTATTGTAAATTATAAATGAGAGGAGTCTCACTGTATTTATAACTATATTTGTTTGTAAAAATATTGTAAGACTCATAAAATATTTATTAGTTTAGTATTTAACAGCCGACGTAAGTAAATATAAAATTATAAAATATTAAATCGTTCCTATAAAATTTTTTAAAAAATTAGATCGAAAGTGCAACCGTACAATAGTAAGAAAGATCTAAATAATAATAAAACCTTCTGTTTAATAAATAAAATTTGAATTATTTTAACTATTAATATAATCACGTTTTTAATCATGAATAAATATTTTAAAAACATATATAATATTATATTTAATTTATATTTAATTGAACTCAACTAATTAAATTTAAATTAAAGATTGAATTTTTATTGCCGTGTTAAAAAAATTATTTAAAATCTTTAACGTTTCTAAAATAAGTTTGTAACTGATCATCATGAGCTTAAGAAAATGTAATTTAATTTAATGATATATAAATTATTGAACTAATAAAATCATTGCAGATTGCAACAGTCACGGGTTGTATGTTAGTAATGATAGGATTTGGATTAATTGGTCCTGCACCTTTTATACCTTACGACGTCACATTGTGGATGACGATTTGCGGCTTACTTTTTCATGGATTGGGAATGGCTGCTCAGTTAGTCGCCAGCTTTACAGACGCTCTTAGAATTGCGATGTAAGTTGAGTATCGTCAATTAAGTTCTTTTAATAATCTGTAAATTATTTGAAAGTATATTATAAATTTCATAAGTTATTATGAAACAATAATGCATAACTTTTTCTTATCTTAACTTAAATCACTCATTACATTACATTAATAGACAAGTGAAAAAAATGCTGTTATTATGCGCAATTAAAAATGATGTTCCATTAAGCACAGAAGTATCTTTTTTGTCTTGCAATAAAACATGTAATAGAAAATCACATTATCTGACAGCCAAACTATATAACTTTCTTTCTGTTTTCTAGAAAGTTCACAAGTATTCTTTTGCAAGATTTTTAAGAAAATAAAAATTTTAATTTGTATTCACTTTGGTTATTCTTTGTTATTTTTCAGATCCCATGGATTCCCCAATAACTTGGATACATATGGCCTTATTAGTGGACTTTGGACTAGTACATTTGCACTCGGAGCTTTTATCGGACCAAGTGTTGCCGGTATTTTGTTCGATCACATTGGATTTCGAAACGCTTCGATGTTCATAGTTATTTTACATTTAATTGTGGTTAGTATATACTTTGAATTATGTTCAGAAATTGCTAAAAGTAATATTCGAATCATATTAATCATAATCGATAGTTCTTGAGAGTAAACAGATAATTAATTATATTGAATATAGTATTAAGATAGGCTTTTGAAAAAAGCATTCCCACGATTAAAAAAAAAGTAACTTCTATTTATTTTGAAATAGCAGCAGATTTGATTATAATGGTGAAAACTATGAAGAAATCGTATTAAGCATAGTATATCACAATTACCTGGGACAATACCAAAATTTTTCAAAAATATTGCGCACTAAAATTGCCTAATTGGCTAATTTTTTCAGTAAAAAATATAGTTTCTGAGAAAAAGCAATTGAAAGAAAAGCACTATGCATGACATATAATACAATTTAGAGTAAATACAGCAAAAAGCAAATTGGAATATCTTTTGACACGCTGAACAAAAAATATTTTGCAATATATGCAGTTATATATATATATATATATATATATATATATATATATATATCGCATTCAACATTACAAAAATAACTTCTGCAACTCGGATAAAATAAAAAAACATCGCATTTTTGTGGAGATCTTAAAACTTAGGTAGCATCAGCAAAAATGCAATTTTATGCAGATTTTATTTCAAATAAAACATATTGTACAATATTTTGATAAGGAGCTCATTTTATCTCACATTTTGCGATATTGTGATCGATTTTCCATGAATCTGAATCACTTTTATGATCTTTATATTTACGTTATGTATTAGTTCTATATAGAAATTTTGAATTTTTTGACTATGAATTGTATTATAAGTTCACTTATTGAAGTGTTTTAATAACTTCTGCATTCTATAAAGACTGTCATCCCTTTAACGTTTTGAAAGTAGTGCCAGTATTGATTACTTCTAAATGTTTTTTTTTTCAAAGAAAACAACTAATTTTTGGTTTCTGTTCTTGAAAGAAGAATAAAAGGAACGATCTTTAGATACAATTCTATACATTGTACAACATTTATTAATGAATATACATCACTGATAGAGAGTAGCTCCTATTTCAGATGAATGTGAGCATTTGCATTCTCTTGAACTTTAATGGACAGGAGAGCTTCTTACTTACATTTATATAAAAGCGCTCATGTACATAAAATGTTTTTTTCTCATTTGAAACTATAAATCACACTTTCGCCGTTTGATACTAGTTCTCATGAGTAAAAGTATAATCCTTATCTAGTACGAAAAAGATTCTTTACGAACCATAAACCTCTCATTTTGTAAATAAAGTATTTCCGCACCCGGTAAAAAATGTATTATTCTTTCTTAGATAGATGTCGCAACGGTACCTTATATTTTCTAACCGTCAAAATCATATACAAACTCATTTAGCATGTATGAATATATATATATATATATATATATATATATATATATATATATATATATATATGACGTACAAACAGTAACCAATATTTCTACAGTTATATTCTACGTTGAGTATGTCCTGATATATCTTCTATTACATAGAAAAGAAAAACATCCAATTTTTTTTAGGGCATAGCCGCATTGGCCTTCGTGACTTGCTGCGAACGCGGACCGAAACCATACACAGAGTTGGGCGCCGCGGAAGAGCTGCGTGTCTCGCTGACGGAGAGCGGCCGCTCGCACAACGCGAGCCTAGCCCACGGAGGCGGAGGCGCCTCCAGGTGGGCGCGCAGCGTACCCATTGATCGTCCGAGCGGCATGAATTCTCTGATAGCCTGCAACAGCTACTCGAATCGGGCGGGCGCTTGGTCGCGGGCGTCCTACAGTGGCCGCTACATGAACAGCTACGGCAGTTGCGACGGCAAGCGCTTTCTCGAGAGTACCACGTGAACGGGTTGCAGTGGGCCTGGCCGAAGGCATGCACGCGCATGGAGAGAGAATTAAAGATTAATGTCGCCGCTGCCTTGCAAATACTTGTACACGTGCGAGGGGGCGCATCGGCATGCCTCCACCTCCGCTCGACCTTGTTTACACGCTCATCTGCTTCATTTTTAGATCGTTTGTCGACCCGAAGGTTCAAAGGAATGTTTAGCTTCTTTAGGCTGCTGGCTAATTTGCAAATCTCACTAAACTAAAATTCTGGATAGCTTCTTCAATGCTCGAAGGGCAAAGCCGCTTCGCCGTTTTAACAATCTTGACATTTAATATTAACAAAGAGGCATTTCGACGAGTTCAAACTAATAATTAGTTTGTTGAATTCTAAAGCACATCAAAACTTAGTTGTATCGATTATTATCAAATATTGTTTAATAATTTAGTTTTTTATGAACGCAGCATACTATTCCGGTATTATAATCTGATTATCTGAACTTATTACATTTTGTCCGCGCTTCTAGCTGATTATGTATTGTTTTAATGCCAAATGCTTCGAATTTTTGCATATGAATATTCTTCAAATAATTTACATTTCTATATTTATCAAAACTGAATGAAAAGTGAATCAACTAACATTCTCTAAAAAATTCTCCTTTTCTCTGACTGGTTGATCGTTGATTAATTTTAATATTCAAAACATATTCTTATAGGAATCACTTATTCAAGATACTAAATGATTTTTTATGAATTGCTAATTTTCATAGGTATAAAATTTATAAAGAATTAATTTTATGCCTCATCCATCACCGAATCTAATTACTTACATTTCCCTTTATCGCTTTTATTGCAGATCACACGTTGAAATACTATAATTTTTTAAATATGAATTGTTTTTTAGAAGTTATATATATATATTGAAGATGAATAAATGAAAATTATAAATGATACTGCGTGTCCACAATCGTAAAAAATTTCTAATTGATAACTTTATTTGTAATATATAATATAGTCTGTATTGTATTGTTATTTAATATAAACTTAATTATTACCTTGAGTTATATAATTTAAATAAATGTATATATTGTAATATTGATAAGTGTATACAAAGGAAAATGTTTGAATAATTTTATTTTATAGTAATGAACAGAGGCCGCAATGGGGTTCGAGTAACATGTTTTAATGTTTCAAGGAGCTTTGTCAGAGGAATAAAAATTAATTATTGAAAAAAATTCATTATACTCAAATGAAAATCAAAAAATGCTTATGTCGACTGCTGTTTAAAATCAAACTAATAAATACTTTTCCTTGGTCTTACCGTCATATTATAAAAATAGTTACACTAATTAAATTCAAATAAACGATTTTGTAAATTGCATTTATTGTAAAATAATTTATCAAAAATCTCAACAATTGCGTGAAATGTCAGACTCAGACATAATTTAGACTAACTCGTAATAAAGGAAATAAATGGGATAACAGAATATTGAAAGAAACAGTAATTTCTTAAAGTCAATGTGATAGGTATAGTAAAACTTTAATTGCGTATAAGTGTCTCTAATGAATAACACAGAGCTGTCGTTTATTCTCTTTTCGAAGCATACGAAGGTATTTCACTTGACCCCTCCAGCATAAATAAATTTACTTTCCAAACATTACATTTATTGTGAATAACGGAAACAAAAAATGGGAGCACAAACTCGTGCCTCAGTAACCCTGATCCGACTTGGAGACGGGCCGGTTGACGGCCTAAGTTTTTCCCAGTTTATTATGCTCAATCACAGGTATACGATATCAACCTCTAAATTCTTAAAATCACAAGATCTATTGCACGTGTTTGTTTTTCCGAGAATATAATTATAATTCACTACCGCGAATGTGTGGTATTAAGATTTATCATTTTTCTTAAGTAATGGTACATATTAAAATGAAATTTGTGAAAATTATATTCGTGGCCGTACATACTCCTCCTATGAATGTATCAATGGGAGATTATTGTCTACAAGTGAGATATTTTCCTTCATTAAATACTCATAAATGACACCCCCATTTATGAAGAATGTTTAATTCGTTCATGTACTCCTTATACCACCTTTTGTCAGACAAAGGTATTCAGCTCCACAAACGTTAATAAAAGATCAATGACAACGCTCTTTATTTGTTTTTCAATAATTTCACCAATGACTACTCTAGCCGCCAAAATGTGGCGATAGGGAGGAGTGCAGTACCAGTTGATTTGGCGATTAGTTGCAAAATTAATAATTTTACCGTTGTGATTTTTTGATGTTTCAAATTCGTATGATTATATATTTGAATTGTTTATTCAAGCTTACAAAATTCGCGCCATTGTCTAAGTAAATATTTTTTTGGCTTGCCGCGTCAATCTATGAAACTTTTCAGAGCTGCAATAAACCCTTGTGTGGTTAGGTCGCTCACCACTTTTAAGTAGACAGCTTTGACAAAGGAACTCAAAAATACTGTGACGTCAACTTTAATCCTTAATTCTTTTAATATTACGATATTTTATTTGCTTTATATAAGATATACAAATTATTCCAATGATATTCACGATCTATAATCTCCGTAATACGGTTATACTTTGGTAATAATATACGGTGAGGCTGCGAGTATACAAATACCCTTGATGTCTAGAATGGATTTAATACCAATGGTTTGTTTATATTTATCTATCTTTTTTATTTACACGGCTGCGTGTTTCTTTCGGAAAATGAAACTCTTGAACACGTTTTATAATTATAATATAATTATATTAAGCCAGTGAGGTCAACAAATCGCCTTAATTTTTCTAGTTAAGAACATCTTTCAAAAAGAACAAGGAGGATTCACACGGAGAAGCTCATGTATTCTTGTAAAAAAAATGGCAGCCCTGGGTCTTCCGATAGTATACATATATATGTATAGTATAGTATAGTATATGTATAGTACAGAATGTATAAAAAGTGAACCTTTTTTCAATTAAAAAATAGGTGTTTCTACTTAAAAGATTTATTTAAATATTATGCTATATTTTATAATCCAATAGCATATTAAAAAACTAAATATAAGGAATATAACTGTTCTTTCCATTATAATTAAACATAATCTAATAAAAAAAGGAATTAAATAATATTAATTTTTTAAAAAAGATATATATTTAAAGAATTCTCTGAAGAATTCTAATACATATATTTTGTTTGGAAGCATAATTTATCATTACCACGGTAAATAACTTAATTATTATTAATTTCATTTTTCTTATTTTGGTCCGCTCTTTATGATTGCTCACTATTTCAATATTCCAATATGAATTTTAACAGTTTTAGTTTCAGACATATAATAAATACTTAAATTACTTTAAACATTTTTATAAAAAGTTAAATTCTATACAGCAATCTCTCCTTGTAAAACCCTTTCGGTGATGTTGAGAGAACCTCGGGATACTTTTTTTTACAGTCTTGAATCTGTTGACACTTATGCTTTACTTTGATTTGCTTTGATATATTTTGTTCATTTGCAATTTTTAAAATAATTTTTAAAGTTTAAACTCCGAAATGCTTTTAATCTAAGCAATGCTTTCGAGTACTTCTTTAATGTTCATGATTACATTTTTTTATATTTTCCTCTCCACCGCTATAGTATTGCATATTATATTTAAATTGCTATATACCATAGTGACGTCATCTAAAACATCGGATAAAAATCACACGTTTAAAGTTCACCAACAATTCCTTGTATTTGGCAAAACTGTTAATGCTCTGAATTATAATTAATAACTAATAAATAATTCTTTAAATAAAAATACATTTTTATCGTTAGTTATATATAGACTTATATCATAATCTATTGAATTAAAACTTGTACAGGAATATTTAATTACATTTCCGTTGAAAAGAACAATTAATAGGTTTCTATATTGGTTATTAATCTATCATCGACCATAATTTTTTGTCTTTTATATGATTATAAAAAACGCTAATAAAATAGAAAAATAATTTACATATTACGGTGTATTAATTTTAAAATAATCATTAATAAATAAAAAGCATTGTTATGAATCATGTATAAACTCGCAACTTATTGCAAGTTCCTGTATTTTTACAATGTAAAGTTTCATTTCTTGTTCTTTTTTTTGGTATATCACCCAAAGCTCGTATAATAAAACCATCGATGGATTTCCAAGACAGCGACGTCTACCGTACAAATCTGAACTACCATCTCCAGATAATTTTTGATAAGCTTTTCCCATGTAAAGCGAGCGAAGCTTCTAGTCCTCTCTACCCTCAATATCCATATTCTGTATATATAACAAACTTAATTTATAAATCAAATTTATTTTTATTATATGGTATATAATGGTTCGATCACTAAAAAAATTATTTTTCCCCTCTTATTTATTATTAAATGTAAGATATCATAGAAAATTTATAAATAGGTCCAACAAATTTAGACGCCATCTTTATAGAAATATTATATTAATATATTTATAAATATATAAAATGATTCTTTTGGTTAGGTACTACGTATTTAAATCTATGTTAGGTTAGGTACTATATACTTCTATAGGGTGTATCATAGGGGATGCTTAGTCCCGTATGTACACACCTATATTTTAGAGCAATGGGCTCGTGGTGCGTTCGTCCCGGGATTACCGACTGGACTCATCAGTAAGGCATTGTCGGTAACCCCTGCCTTAGACGCGGTCATATGGACCGGGTCAAGGGCTTATATATTAACTGGAGGCCTGTGTGGTCACTCACGGGTTAACTAAGGTGCCAAGCTGCCCTCTGCTGGCAGACTTGGCATGTGGGTACCCCACACTACTGTAAAGGATAATAAAGGCAGGATAACTTTTTAGCTGCTCCGTAAAAGAATATATAAAAAAATATATAAAGTAAACTAATCTATTATAAATAATATAATATATAAGAAAGGTAAAAGACTTTCGATAATAGAAAAACCCCCAACATCAACTATTAAAATATAGAATTGACAGAATGATGTAATAATGTAAGTATAAAACGCTATACAAATTTCCAAAGAGTATTTGTAGCTTGAGTTTAAAATTAATTCCGATAAAGAATAAGTATAGAATTTATTTTGCTTATAAAATACACACACATCGCATGAACACAAATTAACACATCACACGAAATTTAATTTTACTGGAAGTATTTCCAAGCAATTTTTTAATTCATGTCATTGTTTTATGTATTTGTAGTTTACTGTTTGAGTAGATTTTGCTCAGATGATTTCACATAAGAAGGTGGTTCTATGTATAATAATATATGACCAAATTTGATCTGGATTTGCGCATTTAAACTCCGCGCGTAAACTGAATTGGTAAATTTTTTCTTTCTTATATTGATACAACCTTTCTTGATGTCCATGTGAAATTTGACCGCCATATCTTCATTAGTGTGTGTTAGTCAGCTGATTGTTTACGACGCAAAAAGTTTGTCTGGCGATATTAACTATGGACTCATGGTGAGTTCCTCGAAGTGGATTTTTGAGTTTCGGAAAGAGGAAAAAGTCACAGAGAGCCAAATCTGGCGAATACAGTGACTGAGCGATGACTTTCATTTTGTGTTTGGCTAAAAAATCAAGCACAATCATGCTGGAATGTGCTGTCGCATTATCATGGTGAAAAAACTATGAATTGTTTGCCCATAAATCCGGTCGTTTACGACGAATTGCTTCACGTAGACGCCTCAAAATGGCTAAGTAGTATTCCTTATTGACCTTTTTACCTCCTGGAACGAATTTATGATGAACTACCCCTTGGTAAGATCTTGTTGTTCGCTTAGTCTTCGCGGTAGCTATACTTCCCTTATGAAATGAGATGTCCTCAAATAAAAATTTTGCTTGTTATGTATTTTGACCCGTCAAACACGAAGCCTGAGGTCTGTTTCTGGAAATCGGGGTAGTACATTGTTTAAATTACAATTATTTTAACAAATAGACAAGAATAAAAATTGATAATGAAAAATTTGTTTCTGAAAAAATAGATTATTTTAAACAAAAAACGTCTAAACATCATTCTATTAAGAAAATTATGATTTTTTGAAATAGAAATGTTTTAATCTTTTGCAACATTAACTACCTATAATATTGCAGGAAATACACATTTTTGAAAAATTCTTAAATAATTATTTTGAATGATTTAAAACTAAATTGTGTGTAAATAAAATATTATATTACATAATATAATATAAAAATAAAATATTGAATACACATGACAAAACCGTAGGTTTCGATATTGTACTATATGTATATATCTATATATATAATTCTATGTCTATAGCCGGATTGTATTTATTTGCATGTAATATATCTTATTTGCATTAGATGTACAATCCATGTTGAAAATTTGCAGTAGTCCATATTTCTTTAGTTAAATATTAGTGAATACTCTTTGACATACATCCGAAATAAAGTTTTAAGGTCCTTATACATGTCTGTCGAATAAATTTCAAATAGCAGATTGTCTAGTCTCATCATCGTTCTATAGTGCTTTTCTTGATAGTAATTATTTCAATTAATATATTTAGAATTGGTAATGATATAACTATTGAGACTAGTAAAATAATTCATACAGCTTATATCTATATCAATTTTATGCTTGTTTTGTCAATTTACCAATCAATTCAACTTATTGTTCAAAATTTTCAAAATTATACTTTAATTTTTTTATCATACAGAACAGTACGTACAATAACAAACATTTTTCGATATATAAGCATTAAATTCATTCGATAAGATAATTATCGAACCACCTTTTTAATTATCTAATTTAGCTTACAATTTAGTTTCTTTTCGTTCATCAATTCAGTTCTGTAAAGGCAAACAATAAAAATAATACTAAAAGACAGAAAAAGGGGAGACGCGGATCTATAAGGTATATTTACGAAGACAAGTTTTTGAATATTTTGTTGGAAGGGACGAACGAAATCACTGCTGATCATGATACTTCCGCGCTCTTCTTTCTCGCCTTTGTCCCACCAAGGACATTTAGAATAAAAAAACCAAAGTGCACGAGTTAGTTGGGCGCAGTAGCCATAATAGGTGATGCACGTCGACTTCTTTATTATAGATTTTTATTTCATGAGAATTGTACATTGGTATATGTATGTGGCGTGTCTCATCATCATAAAACAATACAAATCGCTGCTTTAGGTAACTACTTTATTTAAAGGTTTCAGTCTATCATTTACATTTAATTTATAATATGCTATTTATAATAAAATCAGTTTTCTAAATATGATTTAGGCAGTAGTTTGATTTCTAGATAGTATATAATGTATATAAAAGAAATTTTCTGAAATCTAGAAAAGTCAGTAGATTTGAGTATATATATACTATTTGAAAAATAACTTTTTCGGACTTTATCTGGCCATTTTTTAGAACATATTGTGAACACCCCGTAAACATGAATAACTTCATTATGGACGTCAAAGAGAGTATGTAAAACCAAAGGTAAGAATCTCATGCAAAAACTTTTAAATTCCAAACTTAAATGTTAAAGCGCAAACTCTCAAAGTAAGCTATACGAGGATATGTAACAGCTTTTCTAAGCTTATATGTCCGTATTGTCTTAAAAATTTAGGATGTGAAAATATTAATTTATTAAGTATATTATATTTCGAAAACAGTTATAATTATAGAAGATTGAAAATTTGTGTTTGATTTAGAAAATCCGTAGGTGGGAGGATGGTGTACAAAAATACCAGACACTCGAATAACTGTTGAAACGGTCCCTCTCAACTTAATAATGTAGAATTGTGTAAATATGCAAGATTCAAAACTTTTGTTCTTTCAATCGTTTACTCGACCTTACGGGCTAAATTACGCCACGCGTAGGTATAGTCTAAATCTCTCAATAATGTCAGTGGTTTGGTGTGCAGAGAGCATGCAAAAAATGCAAGAGGGCTGGAAGTGGCAGTATCAGCCGGTTTGTAGAATGCAGCATACACGAGAGCATAAACCTATAAACACCACGCCTATAAGCCGTGGTGCTGCCACCTGAGATCGCGCAGGTGAGCGCGAGCGGCAACAGGTAGGTACCATAGAGCTATTATAGGTACAGATAGGTGTATATGTATGCAAGTCCGTAGTATGCCTGGGGAACGCGATGGAAAGTGGGGAGCTGGTTCCGAGACCGGAACCATACCAATAAAATAACGTATCTCTTTCTCTTTTCCTTGTGCGGTATAATGCGACTCGGTAAAGAGGGTGGAGAGGGAGTGAAAGTTGTCCGCACAGCGCAGGCGCGACGGACCCCGGGCCCTCGCGCCCAACGATACGAGTCGATGTGGGTCGGGGAAGGACGGAGGCGCCCGCGTCGCGGCACGCGCGCGCGTGTGTGTGTGTGTTCAGCGTGTACACACGCGCGAACGTATGCGAGGGAGTGGGCTTGCCGGGTATATTTATATTGTATATAGCGTCCTATTCGGATTTCGGAGTTGGGCCGGAACTGTTGTAAAGTACAGTGACGCGGGGGTCTTCGAAGGGCGCCAAACGAACGCTTTGTAACTACGTGAGAGATGAAGCAGGAGGCTTTACTCGAACTCTGCAAATGTTTGTTTTATCACTGATCTCAAGCACTCCGTACACTGACATTGTGTTTCTGTGCATGTAACGTGTGATTGTTTTCAAACTGTCGCTCATTTTAACCTGTTAAATCGTGTAATTACGGAGGGCACAAAGAGAGACTGTGATATTGGGTTGCACTGCTAATAGAGATCCTTGTTTTCAATATATACAATTTTGTGAAAAGTTGAGAGGACGGTACGCTCCGCCAGTAATCGTGAAGAGCAAAGACTAACATTGCACCGGGAAGAAAGAAGGACGGGGCGAAACTGATAGGTGAATATTAACGAATTGAGAACTTCCAGGTAATAATACTTTCGCTTTATAAGAATTTGAGTATTGTGGTCAATTACGAGTGCGAAGTTCACGGCGTAAATTGTGTTCATGTGCAGTTAGCATTGTTTTCCGTCAATGTACTAAGGATCACGCTGTATTAAGTGGTTTTAATTCGTTCTCGGACTTCGCTGTTAAAGCGAGTTCCAGTTTTCGAATAGTTTACAAGTTATGGTATGAGCCGGTTAGCTACTGACACTTACGCTACCGCACTCAAAGTTGCGGTTTGTCACTAAAGCAAGACCTAAAAATCCAGCGAACGAATTAAAAAGAGAAGTAATAACTGTTGTCTATTAGATTCGATGTTCTGCTTTTCATTGTCGATTGCTTCTATTACCCGCAATCTATATATGTACAAATTTTTATCTTTTTTTTTCAAACCACAAGATTATGCACAGCAGTCAAAAGGGTACCTTTGAATTTTTTCGGACATATTTTAACGTGTAACGTATTTAATGTCCTTTATAAATATCATAAAGAAATTAGAGCATTTAATTGTAGTTATTAGATATTTTGATAAGGAGTAAACCATGAAAAATCTATATTAGGATGATACAGATAAATATAAAAATCATTTGATAATATTGAACTTTTCCTAAAATTTTTCGAGTAAATTAATAAATATTTTTATCGGTCTTACAGTCTTTATAATATAATATATTAGCTAAAATAATGACAGTCAGACTGTCCTTGTTTATATTCACCCCTGAAGAATCTGAAATAGAACTTATTACTATAATAAATTATATTAAAAATTAAAAATAAAAAATAAAAATAAAATTAATAATAAAATAAAAATAAAATAATAAATAAAATAAAATAAAAATAATAGAAACAATATTCTATGTTAGTAAAGGACAACCTGACTGCCCCCACCACCTTAGATCCACCTTTGGTGTCCGATGTTTCGAGCTGCTATGGTTTATCCTCAGGAACTCAATTGGGATCCTGAGGAAATCCTGAGGAACTAAACTCAGTTTAGTTGAAAATATAATTGAAACATAATGAAAATAAAATGAAAATACAATTGAAAATATAATTGATTATTTGTTTATCTTGGTTGGAGAATTGATAAAGAACTTATAATTTTAAATCTGAGTTTTTCTGTACTTAATATTTTGTTTCCAAAATGTAGATAACATATCAATACTAAGACGATACTTCGTTACCAAACGAATAAAAATTTTTCATATTAAGATAAGATCTTTGCTTAACAATCGTTTTCCTAAATATCGTATTGTCTTAGTATTGGATAGGCAAAAATATTTATTAATTTAATACAGAACAGTCGACATAAGTACAATTTTTAATTCTAATGTTTCGAGTAAATCTTGTAACATTTAATTAATAGCATGCGAGCGACATTGTCATTTTTCTAGAGTTTTCTAATACTAAGATAATACGATATTTATGAAAAGGATTGTTAAGCAAAGATCTTATCTTAATATGAAAAATTTTTATTCGTTTGGTAACGAAGTATCGTCTTGGTATTGATATGTTATCAACATTTTGAAAACAAAATATTAAGTACAGAAAAACTCAGATTTAAAATTATAAGTTCTTTATCAATTCTCCAACCAAGATACACAAATAATCAATTATATTTTAAATTCTATTAAATTCTATTAAAACAAGGCAACCGCACGTAAACAATAATATTGTAAAAAATATTCAAATGAAATATTGTAATACAGGTACGCTAAAAAATTAATTTCGCGGTTTCGTCACATGAATATAATTAGATACAATAAAATCGTCTCACTTAATCCAAAAGTAATATAAACAAATTTAAAAAAATTTCATATAAATATTGTAGATATAATTAAAATACATCTTTGAATGTTCTAAGCATTTTTTGCTATAAACAGTTTTTCTGAAATAAAAATAAAGTTTCTAATATTTGATGATCCGGTGACACACCGCTGTGATGGAAATTTGGACTTTTTTCTCCATGAATAGTTTGCACATAAAAAAGGTATAGGACATAACAGTTGTATTTTGATAAGCTCTATCACATATTTGTAATCTGTGATAAACTAAAAATATAAATACTAGCCAAATTTTGATTTTCGCAAGCATTGATTTTCCGAGAAACACTGATTTTTTTTAAAACATCGTTTAGACATAATTATAGATTATTTGTCGAAAGAATTTGTTTACTTTATTTGTATATTAAAAATTATTCAAAAGTTTGCTTGTGCCAACTTTATTTTATTTTTCCTTTTCAGTGTTGCATTTTATCTAAGCGAGCTTAATAAATATATTTATATGTAGCAGAAAAATAAAGTGAAAGAGATTTTTGAATTTTGAATCTTCATCTAAAAATATTTAGAAATAAAAAAATTATATTAGATATAAGATATTGCCAGATATAAATAGAAAATGAAATATAATATTTATATAGCTTATTGATTATGTTTAATGATTCCAATAGTGAATTGCGAAACTAAAAGATTGTTTTCCGGTTTATAAAGAATAAAAAACATGTATATACCAACTACATTAGATAGTAGTTTCTCTTCTTCAAAAACATTGGACATTGAAAAAGAATTATTGAGATCATTAGATTTTAGTAACTTAATTAAATAATTCACTATCAAAAAATGTAGGAACAATTTTTTAAAACTTTATTAGACTAATTTTAAAAATGTTATAAAAACTACTTTTAAAAGATATTATTAAATAAAATCTATTTTTTCAAATGTATATAAACAGTATTATTATTTTTTCCTTTCTTGTATAAGAGTCTTATTGAAGTCATATGAAAATGATCTTTTGAATAGAACTTGGGCTTCAAGATATATACAGATAAAATATGGTAGGTCTCCATATCAGTCTAGTTCGGCCCTGCATAAGTTTACAAATTTTCAGCAAAATCGGGTGGAACAACGAACTGAATACTCACATCATGACCGATGCTTGTTTAGCCTTTAAGAAACCCCGAAATGTATAATTGTTGAATTTTTATTTAGGAATATTACTTCTACCGAAAAAATGTTGAGACAAAAAAGATGTAATTTATTCACGAAAATTCTTTTTTATAAGAGATCTATACATATTTTCTTCAAAATATTTATTAAAATTTCGCGTATTTTCTGAAATCCATTAAAAAAATCATCATTTTTATGGCTTTTGTGATTAATTCAATGTCCGTCATAAACACTACGATATTCGTAATGACAGCTCAAAATGTGTAGGAATTTTGATTAAATAGTGTGTTTTTCGGGAATTTATTTAAATAGTTAAAGGTTCCGGTTTTCTATAAGAACTTTTATAAAATTTAAATAATTACAGCTTTTAAAATATCCCTTCAGTATTTTGTAAATTTTAGACGAATATTTTTTCTGAGTCTCATTGAAACCCAAGCTATACCTTGCTTATGCTATATATGGCTAACATCATTCATAAGTGTGAAATACTTTTTAGTCATTACAACTTTCTTCAAAAGCCTCAGATCTAGACCAGATTTGTGATTGACGTTTATTTATAATAGTTTTTTAAATTGATAGTATTATTGGATGGATAATTATCTTTTCCTCATTCTAACCTACAAATCGCACGTTCACCGCTTGATTCCGGTTCTCATGAGGAAAAATATAGTCCTTACCTAGTATGAAAAGACTTTTTTTACGAAACTCGTTACAACCCTTGGCTTCGCCTCGGGCTGCAAACATCTCGTTTCGTAAATCAAGCGTTTTCATACTCGATAAGGAATGTATTATTTCTTGCTGACATTTTAGGATAAAAGTTTAAATTATATGTTAATTATTCCTATAGTAAAATTGTGATCAGATATTATACTATGTATGAAAATAATTGAGTGGGAAAAGCGTACTTTTTTGAAACTACTCCTTTCTTACAAAATTCAATAGCTGCGATTTTTCGTTGATCACTTTATATAAAGTTTATATACACTGTACTTTATATAAGAACACTTTCTTAATGATTCAAAAAGAATTGTCATTGAGCCCAACACTGTATGGAAAACGGCCAAAATACAGGTAGATCGATGATTCTATTTTCAATCAAATTCCATTCGAATTTCCAAAAAATTTCCAGAATATAGTTGTATTTTTATAAAAAAAATAACTACAACTTAGTTGCACATCTTCTATTGGAAACGAAAGTCGTAAATCTCATCAAAATAGATATTTTCTATTTTATACATTTGTAAGGGCATAAAACATAGGTATATAGACATTTCTAGACATTTCAATAGTCAGCCTCAGAGTGCTCTGAAGCATCGGTGGTGTGTGGTCTTGTGGTAATCGTAAATCATCATAGACCCGTGACAAATCTGCAACGCTTTTGATTTTATAAATTTTATGTTTAAAATATGATCTTTCATTACATTCCCCTCGAAAATGTGTAAAAAAATATACAAAAAGGTAAAAGGTATATTTTATGAAGATGTATACATGTATAACTTTAATTTTGAACATTTTTTCTATAGTCCATGATTTTAATGAGTTTTTAACGATTAATCACTATTAATTTAAATTTTTGCCCAAACCTATTGTGATATTCGTAAGTAATATCTCAAAAATATAACTATGGAGATATTCGTATTAAAATCTAATATTAAAATGTGGGATCACCAGTGCTGAGGCAGAATTATTGATTTTTTTTCCTAGAAATACTGCTTCAACTGAAATAGAATAATAAATATGTATTTTTAAAAACATGGAATTATTTTAATATTCGTATTAAAATCTAATGGGAGATTACGAGTGCGTAGGCAGAGTTGTTGAATTTTTCCTAGAAATGCCGCTTCAACTGAAATAGAATAGAATTTTTTAAAATCTGCAATTGTTTTAATTTTTTTTTGATTTTCCGAAATATATTCGATAAGCACTCATTTTTACAATTTCTCTCATGAAAATTTATTTGCGGATAAAATTCACTATGATATTCTTAATGAGAATCGCCAAAAAACCTAAATAGACATTTGCAATATAATTTTCAGAAGTCTATTCTTTTTAGTTTATAAAATATTATTTAGTTGATGTTAGATGCTTATAAACAACTAATGAAGAACTTTTTAATAAGACCCAAAGAGCAGCGAATTATAGATTTGCCAGGCCCGTACTATGAGAATGATGAAGCCCCCTTTTTTATAGCCATAAAACATGCGAATTAAATCTAAGTAAAGTATGAAAAGAATTTTATATTCTTTAAAATTTAAGGTAATAAAAAATATGTATAACATACCTTCATGAATAACTTTTATTACTGTTGATAGTTTACACAAATTTAACATTTTCTCAGAACAGTTGTTTGCTCATATTTTTTTCGTTTTTCGGTTTATCAAGGACGAGAATTAAGCTTTGTATATGTCTTTCAAGGAGAGACTATCAGATATGGTTAACAGATTTGGAGCAAGTAACTCTAGATCAAGTAACTCTGATTACTCCTACAATACGTGTGGCAAAGTTGTAAGACCTAACCCTCTCTAATTCGCAATATAGAGTACTCTCCTACAATTATAAATGAAATTATATATAGAATAATTTAATGAATTTTTTTTAATTAAAAAACTCGACTTTTAGTGCCGGATAAAAGAACATTTAATTTTCTAATAAACATACGTAGGCAAATCTGTAGTTTCTTTGGTATTATAAATTCAATTTATAGTAATTAGGTTTCTTATAGTTATTATAAATGTTATAAAAATGCTTTACCAAGTGTATAATAAAAGTCTATTAAGCTTATAAATTTAAGTTCAGTTGAATTTTTGCAATTGACAATAATACAAAAACTATATATTTGCGATCAGAGGTTAATTAAAAATTTTTTGTTTAAAATTTTTCTTCTTTCACATACGATTTCAAACCTTATGATTCTTAAAAAAATTTTCTATTATATACACAATGTATCCGATTTCATTAAAATAAAGAACTATAATTGTAAATAAGCACGTGCCATAGCTTGAAAATGAGAGTGATAAACCTTACATCTGTACAGAGCTCATCATAAAGATAATAAGAGTAGTTAGATTTATAGTTAATAAAGTTATAATCCTATTCCATATAATATGTAATAAATAAATAAATTTTCTATAACTCTTATATAAATAATATTTATAAATAATAAAGTTATATTATAATTTGAATTAAAGTTTATTTTGGGTAGACTTGTGAAAAACACCCATCACCGATTTTGCTGAAAATTTGTATACTTGTGTTTTTTTGGAGCGCTGAATACTAATATCGTATTCGTTTCTGCACAAGTTAAATTTTCATATCGCAATCCTTAAAAAAAATCATACAAATGAAGGCTTGTTAAAGTTATCTGAGAAAATACGAAAATTGAAAAAAATATTTAAAAAAAATTCGTTTGATAACATTTTTATTATTTTTATTATTTTTAATATTTAATCTAATTTAATTTAATTTTTACTAGTAATTGCTATTTCAAATTCTTTGGGGGTGATTATAAACGACAGTCTGTCTGTCATTATATTAGGTTATAAAATATCTCCCGTCCGCCTTTTTGTCTTATGAATTTTGCGGCTATGTACAAAGTGCTCCAGAACTCGTATCTGACAATATTATACATCATTTAAAAGGTCTTGACATAACGTAAAAAACGACGCTATGCATGATTAGTTTGGATATTGCGTTCGAAAGTTATAGACGTGTAAATATGGAGTTCACTAACGCCGAAATTCGCGCTATTTTAAAGTTTTCCTTCGTCAAAGGCAAATCCACTAGAGAAACGTTCCGTGAAATTAATGGCGTTTTGGGGAATGGCACGCTATCACTTCGAACCGCAGAGGAATGGTTTCGACGATTCAGAGCCGCTGAAAACGACACCATGGATAAACCAGCCGGCGGAAGACCTGTGACGACGAATACCGATCAAATCATGGAATTTATCGAGTTAGACTGGCATGTGGCATCTCGTGACATCGCCCAGGAGATGAGTGTTAGTCACCAAACCATTTTAAACCATCTGCAGAAGGCTGGATACAAAAAAAGCTTGATATTTGAGTGCCGCATGATTTGACGCAAAAAAACCTTCTTGACCGAATCAACGCCTGCGATGTGCTGCTGATACGGAACGAACTCGACCCATTTTTGAAGCGGATGGTGACTGGCGACGAAAAATGGATTATATACGACAATATCAAGCGAAAATGGTCGTGGTCCAAGGCCGGTGGACCGTCTCAAACAGTGGTCAAGTCGGGATTGACGGCCAGGAAGGTTTTGCTGTGTGTTTGGTAGGATTGGAAGAGAATCATCCACTATGAGCTGCTCCCATATGGCCAGACGCTTAATTCTACCATCTACTGTGAACAACTGGGCCGATTGAAGCAGACTATCTACCAGAAGCGTCCATAATTGGCTAACAGGAAGGGTGTAGTGTTCCACCAGGACAACGCCAGACCACACGCTTCGTTGATGACTCGTCAGAAGCTACGGGAGTTCGGATGGGAGGTTTTATCGCATCCACCATACAGCCCGGATATAGCGCCAAGTGATTACCACTTGTTCCTCTCCATATCGAACGCCCTTGATGGTGGAAAGTTGGACTCAAAAGAGGCTTGTGAAAAGTAGCTGTCCGAGTTCTTCGCAAATAAGGAGAGGGGTTTCTACGAGAGGGTTATTATGAAGTTGCCGTTTAGATGGAAACAGATTATCGAACAAAACGGCGCATATTTGAAGTAAATCCGACCACTGTAACACTTTTTATAAAGCATTGAATAAAGAGCAAAAAAGCGAAAGGGAGATATTTGGCAACCTAATATTAGTATAATATATTATAGAATAAAGACTGTAGGACCGATAAAAATATTTATTAATTTATTTCAGAATAGGCGACATAAATACAATCTCAAAAAACAAAAATTTAATTTCTAATTTATACAAGTATCTTATTAAAACTGTGTCACTAATGTAGGATGCATACTTAAAGTATACTGAAATATGACAGTACCGTATAATATACTGATAAAGGATTAACGGAATAATAATTGTATATTTAGATTATTTTAACTATACCACAATTAATTAAAAAAAATTTAGCGTATTTTGTAAAAATCAAAAATTTATTAGTATAAATCTTGCCCTAAACAAGGATCTTTTTATAATTTTTTTCATTGTACATAAGACGGAGGGTGCTAATCATAACATATTTTTCAATTAAATATAACATAGACTAATTTATTTAGTCTTCTCATTACTTGTAATTTAAAAATCAGAACATAGAAGTAAATAGTGTAGCGACCACGCCATGGCTCAGCAATTCTCAAAGTCGCCTTCGTGGTGCTACCACTCCATGGCTCAGCGGTTCTCAAACTCGTCTTCGTGGCGATACAGCGCCACTTAATAACATTTTCTGAAGGACATAAACTGTATTTTTCCAAATTTAACAAAAACATGTCAAAGTTGCTTCATCAACAAAAATAAAAGTTGCATATTTCTGATGTAACTGATAAATAAAATATTAATAAAGTTAAGCGGTTTAAATTTTCTAATTAAGAATAACACAAAATAAATGGTATTTTCAGAAACTAATCACTCCGCTGAAAATATGTTTTTTTAAATATATGAACAAAAAATATATATATAGTAATTGAACAAAATTTATTCAGAATAATATTTATCTACAATAACATAATTTTTATTGATTTTTTTGAATAGATACTGCGATCTGCGTGCGTGCGTGCCTGCGTACGTTGACGTGTATCAGTATCATACAAAAATCTAATTAATATATTATAACTACTTATTATTATAATTTTCCTTGAGAAAGTCTATATAAGTGTAAAAAATCTCATTAATCGCAAAAATGTTGATTTTTTTTATATTTGTGAATATTTAGATTATGCGAACTGTCAGAGCAGTACCAAATTTTTAAACAGATAATATAATATACGGGCCATCACACAAATAATAAATGTCTTTCATTGATTAAAATTTTTTTTAATCATAATGATACAATTTCTGAAAATTACATAATGAAAATTGAAAGTTATCAAAAAAATTTATTTTTAAAAATACATTTTGAAAAAAATTACTATAATATTAAAAAATTGACAATATCAAGAAATGGGCTTATTTTCAATAATATTATTATAAAAACAAACTATAGAGATAAAATTTACTCTATACTGACCAGTTTTGTAATCTTTCTTTCCGGTATTTATAAATCCTGATTCGTTCATAAATGATGTGATGTACACCTCTTTTTTATTTTGCCACTTCAAGGACATCTAAATCAAATTGTGCGCAACTTGAACTACTCCTTTTTGCAATTTCAAGTTTTTTCTAACTTATCATACAAACCTGTGTCTTTCTCGTGTAGAAATTTTGCCAATATTGGAGAGGAATGCCAATTATCCTTGTAAATTATGTGACCTTTATTATAATAAGGTTTTATCATGCGGCCAACAACATTTCCTGAAACACCTAATTCAAAATCGTTAGTCAGTATTAGCCCATGTATATCTGATAAAGTCTAAGCCTCACAATCAACTAGTACATATATTTTAATATCGAATCTGTGAAGTTTTAGTGGTGAATACGGTTTGAAGGCTAAGTTTCCTTTCCACAGAAGAAGACTTTCATTGATACACATCTTTTCCTCTGGAGTATAAATATTCAAAAACTTTGTTTTCAAGTTATCAAGAATAATTTTTATTTTTCTAAGTGGGTGATCAGACACAATTTCATTGTTTTGAAAATATAGAAAACATAAAATTTGATAGTATCGATCTTTTACAACATGTCTCAGCAGACTAGATAGTGCCAAAAAAGAGAATAAATCTTTCTTCGTCAAATCTTTCCATTTAGCCATTTTTCACAATGTGATTTTAGATTTTAATTTTGATAGCGGTCAGTTTCATTGCAAATGTGTTGAAGAAGAGCGTCATCAAAAAATAATTCAAAATAATCAATGAGTTCATTTCCACTTATTTGAATATCTTGAATCCCCAATTTGGAAGTAAATTTTTTGACAGATGGAAAAAAATCTGTGTTGTAAAATGTCTCTAGACCTGGAACATAGTCGATGTCATTATCATCAAAATCAGCGATTTCAACACCCGCCTCAGATTCTACTTCGAAGTTTGGTTTCTTGATTCTCCACTGCTCATGTTAATGATATGAATGGTTTAGATAATGAAATGATTATTTACTATAACCTCAAAATATTTAGAGTTGGTTATAAGAGTTTATGGACAGGATTTTATGCAATCAACTTATAAAACGCCGTCTAGTATTTAGTTCATAAATTATCTTGTGGTTGAATCGTTTTTTCAGAGGAAATAATGTTATAACATCGAGATTTCCTTAAAAAATTTGACAAGCAAAATAATTGTCTCAGATTACAAATTTTGAGGTAAATATTTATATATATAGGCTTTATTTATATATGTATAGGCTTGACAGTCATATTATCTTACGAGAGAAAACTGTCATCTGACGGCCAAACGCATGAAATCACTTATTTCTTTTTGAGATAAAATATGTAGTTTATTTTAAATTTTGGTAATATAACTATGTATTTATGTATAATAATAAAAATTAATTACTTATAATAATTATTATTATTTGTTGCTAATTATTATTAACACCTATCCATCATTCTTAATCATTACTTAGTACAAAAGAGGTATTTGACAATGGCTTATTTTATGACGCATATATGCATCATATGGGTACTCTAAACGTTAAAAAATCGGTTAAATTATTATCCTAGGCGAAGCCGAGATGGCAGATTATAATATAGATTTAGTAGATTTATAATTAAAATATTTTTTACATTGATAATTGAATTGTTTAACAAATCGATTCAATTATTATGTCGGTCGAAGCTGAGCCGGGAATACTAGTATGAGTATATTTATTGTTTATAAGCATGCACAATGTTCGTTTCTTTTTAAATGTTAGCATTCACAAAAATTATATTTAAAAATAGATGATTAGAAATATCAGTAATTTTATTGATAATATTATTTCAATTACGTACACTATTTTAATATTTACTGAAACATAGATTTTTTATTTTAAAGTCTAAATACTACATACGAATAAATACAAAAGTTTATAAAGTAAGTTGTTTTCTTATTGTTTCAGAACAAAATATTGTGTGATCAGCTGAACCAATTCTACAATGTTCATCATTAGGATGTAAAAATGTCTTCATCGTGAAAAACTTAATAGTTTTGGATTAAATCTAGTTTTATACAAAAATGTCTGATAATAGTAACAATTTTGTGGGTATGGACAATCCGTCCTTCAGCCATGATGAAAAAACAGGGTACGATGATTCACTGTCGACAGTAACTTTAAAATCTGTGCATGAGGGCTCCAAATTTTTAAATATCAGTGGTGGAATCTCTGTTGGCCATTCTTCTTGCGATGAAACAATTCAAGAACACAAAAAAATACATAATACGTTAGGATCAGAACACTATACTCCGTATGAAGAAAAAAGTGTGAATATGAGTCTGGATAAGTGCAGTAGTGAAATAGTCCCAAAGGTATCTAAGGAATACACGAAAACATTTCAAACTATTCAGAGCAATATACATAGGAATGGAAACAACAATGATGCCAGTTTTCTTGATTCTACGATCACAAGTATTTTAAGTAGTGGTAGGTATTTTATTTGCTATTGTTTAAAGTTCAAACCGAGTGAACTTAATATTTCTACTTCCGTCGACTGATAAAAATTAAACTACTAAATATTTTTATCGCTTTTACAGTCTTATCTTAACTAACTATAATAATATAATTGTGATGACAGCCAGACAGACTACCTTTGTTTATAATCACCTCTGTATAATTTAAAACACCAACTTAAAACAAAGTTTGTTTCAATATACAACTTTTATTGTTTCAAATCTTCGGCACCCAATCTACTGTCTGGCTAAAACTATCTGAAGTTCGAGAGAGATCGGATATTGGGATTGAGAGTTTCGAAAATAACTGTTCAGATCTGGCCGTTAAATAAATAGCTTGTATCACAAACTTACAAAAGAATAGATTTATTAAAAATTTGAGAAAATTAAAATTTCTGTAACAAAATTAAAATAAAATTAGAAATATTGGAACTATATAAACAAGCTAGGTTAGGTATTTTCCCAGCTATAACAAAATCAGAACCGTCGATAAGTAAAGCGTGAACCATAAATTTATTCTAAGTTCTATCATGGGCTACTTTTCAGCTCGGTCGTATCTAGTGAGTGTGCAGACGTTAGTCCTCATTTCGAAATCAGCTCAAGCCGCTCGCGCCAGTTGACTTATCGCGAGTGGCTTTAATTTCCTCTCTCACCTTTTCTACGATTCGCGCACTCACCTGCTTCGAACTTGCTTCGCGGGTTTTCGGAAGCGCCGCACGAACAATTGTACTATGGACATCACGCATACTATCATTGAGCGAACTCGCGCATGCCCACTTTCGGATGGAGTATTCTTGTACACCTACATGCAGTATATAACAATATTTTGTCGGCGTTCGTGTAGTGTCACGTTACGGCGAATAATGAGACACTAATCTTGCGCGACGCGAAACATTTATTTCACAACATTACTATAGTCGACGTGTAGGAAGTAGAGCATGAATATACTTTTTTATTTCTCATGAATCTTAAAATAAAACGTATTCTACGTTACTCCACAATACAAGTAAAAATAATATAAATATATATATTACAATAATATATATATATATATATATATATATATATATATATATTTTATATACTAATATAAATATATATATTGAATATATACGAGGTCAGACAATTAAGTAGTGCGACCGATTTTATTGCTCTGTCTGTGGCAACATTGCGAACCTGTAACTTCGCCACCGTAATAGTAGATCCCAACTCTCGATTGAGACCTTGAAGATCCTTATACGATCATTTCTTCGCCAGCTATTTAGTGTTTTGTAATAACACGCTAATAGTGCATGTCACGATAATGGAACAGAGAAATTTAGACTAACGGTACGCGATAACCGTGACAGAATCTTATGAAAAAGTACTTAAAGTATATAATAGTAATGCCCTGAGTTGTAGTCAGATGCTATGCCGATTTTAAAAAAGGCCATGAGAGCGTCAAAGACGAGGCATGGAGGGAAGGCCAATTCAAGTGCAAACCGACGCGAATGCGCAGTGCGTCCGCGCCCTGGTGCGCCCAAACCGGCGACTAACCATTCGAATGTTGGCTGATGTGTTGAATACTAACCGGGAAACAGTTAGAAAGATTTTAACCGAAGATTTCGCCATGAAAAAGCTGTGCGCGAAGATGGTATCGAAGAACCTTTCAGATGAGAAAAAAACTCACCGAATGAACATTGCTCAAGATTGTTCCGAACAGGTTGAAAGTGATCCTACTTTTCTCAATCGTGTTATTACTCGTGATGAAAGTTGGTTCTTTCAATATGAGCCCGAAACTATACGACAAAGCCAATAGTGGCTGTCTCCTGGAGCGCCAAGGCCAAAGAGACGAGAATGAACAACATGTTCATTTGCTTCTTCGACAGTAAAGGGGTGGTTCATAAAGAGTTTTTACCACCTGAACAGACTGTAAATGAAGTATTCTACCGCAATGTGCTCGAAAAATTACGAAAAAGGGTACTCAGAGTGCGTCCAGAGATTCCGAAGACTTGGGTTCTACATCACGACTGTGACAACTATCACAGTGTCTCTCAGTTTTTAGCGTCTAAAGGCATCGCAATGTTACCACAACCGCTCTATTCACCGGACATGTCACCCTGCGACTTTTTGCTATTCTTCCATTTGCAAAAATTCGTCAAAGGTTGACATTTGGACTCCGTTGAAGACATCCAACGAATCTGTGACGAGGGTACTTGGTGAGGTTCTACAAGAAGTTTTCCAGAATTGTTACGAAAACTGGAAAACTCGCTGAAATAAGTGTATAGATGCGGGTGGGCACTACTTTGAAGGGGATTGCAGCATTGTAGCTGAATTTTTAAGCATACTTGATTTCTGAATTTTGTCGCATTACATAATTGTCCGGTCTCTCTCATATATATATATATATATATATATATATATATATATATATATATATATTGACCGTGCATGTATTCACATACAGCCCGAGGTTCTCGTACTTGTCTGTAGTAATTTTTCATGGCTGGTTGACAACACTGACCCGTACGAATTTTGGCGAGAGAGAGGCTTGCTCGGTAAAATTCATATACTCGCAGAAAAATTATACAGAAGTGCAGTGATATAGAAGGACAGACATTAATAAAATATTTTCCAATATAATAATCAGTATATTTAATTTGAGAATACCACCACCTCTCTTCCTAAATAGCACCGCGTAGGCGTATTCTAAGCAACACTTAGCATGCTAAGCGACTTACCATTGATATTATTTATGACCAGGTATAATACAATTTTCTATCAAAGTATAACTAAAGTACAATCCAGCAAAACATGCCAACGCATTGCAGGTGTACATTGTTGTTGTAAAGCGTATTAAGAGTTGCCGACAATCTGCCTGCGCGATATATCTGTGTAAGATGGTAATAATTCTAAATACGGCATGCACCTTTTTAAAACAATCGTTATATTTTTGTAATACAATAGTGTATGCAAAGCTCATAGTGTCACTTCCGCCTCAGCGGTGAGCGCAGGGAAAAAATAAATAATTAAAAAATGGCTTTTGAAGTTAAGGACGAACCCGAACTTTCGAGTACAGTTGTTTGTAGTGTTAATGCAGAAAATGAGATGAATATGGATTATAAATCAGCGAATTAGAAAAGAAAATTAATGTATTCTGAAATAATCGATAATAATATTAGTCAAAATTACACAAAAAGAAAAACACTGACCCACCAGTTAACGTGCGATCACGGCGTAACGCTAATTATGTCATACAAGGAAATTATAGTCGATAAACGATAAACAGTTAGCAGTCAAATAACTCATATATACGATAAATACAACACAGACACTTTCTGTGTAAGGATTAACAAAATTAAATCCGAAATTGAAGAATTAAATGCTTATGCTATTGGGAATATACATACTGTTCAAAAATAACAAAGGTATTGTAAATATTGTCGCAAAAAGTAAATTTCGAATTAAATTTTTTTTTCAAAATAGCCCAAATTCTAATCGTCTTTGCGACAGTGTCGCGAGATCGTCGGACGCTACAACGTGGTGTTCGGCACGAGCAAGAGATGATGTGTTCCGCGCGCTGTTGCCGAGTTCGTGCGCGACGGCCCGGCGTCTTTATGACGCGCGCTAAATTGCAGCTGACCCGATCCAGCACGTGGTGCCCAGAAAACACAAGACGCATGGAACGGGGTCCACGGCACGGCGCTCACGGATAGAAAGAAGAGATGCGGAAATTGACCATAAATCGCGCTAGTGTCTGTTTTTGTGCGGCGACGAGAGTAGAGCGGGTAGATTGCGGTGCGTGAGAAGCAGCGTCAAGAGAGCGAGTGTGGAAAAGCGGGTAGTGTTCGCGATACGGGAGCGTGACGAAGGAGAGCGGGAAAGAGCCGTGTGTGAGGAAGATTCGCGGGCAGAGTTGCGACGCGCTATCCGGACGGCCTCGAGTACGCTTCTCTACGTTCCGGACAGTGGTGCCGTTATAGAGTTAAAGACTGAAAATCGGCGCCGGTGTACGAGGGAGTGTGCTGCCCAGGTCGACATCAGCCCTAGTAGCGGGGCACCAAGGTGAAGGCAGTCGGCTGTACCAGGATAAGGTAAGGCCAAGTGTCGTTGGCGCGTGCGAGTGTGGTCGCGAGAGTGTGCGAGGAAACGAGGCATTGGCGTCGGTGAAGAGGGTGTTGGCGCGTGTGAGCGTGGTCGCGAGAGGGTGCGCGTTGAAAACGGGATAGCGCCGGTGAAGTAGTTGGTAGCGTGTGGGGGTTCGTGGTGAAATCGCGCTTCTCCCGAGCGCAATAGCTGAGTGCGACTCCCTTATTGGACGTAGAAATCCGAGTGCGGCGAGATGTGTGTTATGTATTAGTGTGTCATTGAAATAATGGACTATTAATGTCGATGTTCAATAATTTTGATATCCTTTTTATAATAAGAATTTTCAAGCTCCTCATTATAGATTATGTACTTTTTAAGACAGTGGCACCTTTTGAGCAACTACCGCCACCTCTAGATCAGGCCAGGTACTTCTGGAACCACCCTCGTATATATATATATATATATATATATAGATATAAACACTTCAGTATTTTTCCTTATTTATAATTCTTTTGTAAATATATATTTCAATAGAATGCTCGATCGTTAAAAAATAAATTAGATATTCAAAGCTACTATGATGATTCTGATGTCCTAGTTATGTTAGGAACTTGTCTTAAACCAAAAGACAACTTTAATATCAATGGCTTCAATGTCACTCGTTTTAACACGAAAGCCGACAATTACAGAGGAGAAGGAATTGCAATATTTGTCAACAATTCTATGATCTTTGATCGGATTTAATTCAATTTTACAACTTGATAGTTTATAGGTGGGCGCAGCATCTATATACACTAATTTTGGCCAACTAGTAATTGTTGCTTGCTATATATAACCACTACAGGGTGATTCCCTTACGGTGAATGAACGAAAATTGTTGACAGCCGAAATGAGTAAAAATTCGATTTTCTTAATGATAGGTGATTTCAATGCTCATCATTTTATTTGGGTTAGTTCTTATTGCTGTAGAAATGGTAATACCATATTTCACACCGTTGATAAT